>MNCI01004933.1:221260-261796 GCA_015680685.1 Gnetum montanum | reverse complement strand
AGCATCTAGAAATCCTTTCATTTTCTCCTCTTTGCTTCATGGATTATAGATGGTCTAGGAAACTTCATTGACATGGGATAGTATAGGGATATTCCATGAGCATGACATTAAGGAAAATAATTTCTTTATGTTACAAAACAAAGCTATGAAGATTTTACATAAAGAAAGCTATGAAGATTTTACATTCAATGTAAAATATTTTTACAAGGCTCTACAACTCATAGTAGTCATTCATCCTTGCTACCAAGTTCTCAGAAGCATATCATTGATCAGTAAATTTACATCTAAGAACATTAAGCTCTACTTTGACTATCTTTAACTTTTGTTTTGTCTCTTCGTGGAGATTGAACTTTGTCTTGTAGAGAAAATAGGTTTTGGTAACCTAATTTTCTAACTCTGTTCTTAGCCTTCTCATTATTATCATTACCAAGTTTACATTATAAAGGTTGGGAAGCTTCATATATTCTATCATCTTTTCAATTTGCAAGTCCTTTAGATGGATTTTCACTTTTTTGTATGCATTCAATCCATCATAGTTGAGTTGTCATACATCATCTCTTTGCTAGAGTTGTTGGAGAATCTCATTCGTCTTTGTCTTCACCAATTTTAACTCATTCTTGTTGATCTTCTTAAGTAGTCTAACCTTTTTCACTTATTTATATTTCAAGACCTTATTTTTCTAGGCTGCAACCTTAATTATAGTATTCTAGCAAAGGCCAAGGACTTTCTCTAGTAACATATTACAATTTTTTGCTGCCAACTTCCTCAAATCCAAATTTATCTTGTAAAGCTACTCCTAGTGCTAATGTATGAACTCAACCAATTGGTCTTTCTACTCCTTAGCATTCTATAGGTGATGATTATCCTTAGTGAGGACTAAGTTCTCCTTGCAAATCTACAATAGGTCATTGTCATTGTTGTTGGCCATGGCCTCTAAGATGAATGCATCAAAGATTACCTCTCCTTTGCATTCTCAGTTGCTTGAAGCTTTTGTTAAAGTTGTTGAAAATATTTATCTTGTATAAGCTCTAACTTAAGAATTGCAAGTTTAGAGAGATGGGATCTCAACTTAGCAACTTTGGTATCCAATCCTCAATTGGTTATAGTGGCCTCCTCTAGTTTTACATTGATGATCAAAAATTTATCTCTTATCTTAAGCAGGTGTGACTAGTTTCTAGTGATTTCATTTGGAAGATCAAAGATCTTCAAAAGTGGTTACCCATCACCAACTAGTCTTTCCAACCACTTCTCATGTTAGGAAATGCTCATCTAACTACTTCTAACTCCTTTAGACATGGACATATAACATGATAGTGATATATAGTATAGATACACAAGAGTCTTTAGGACCTATACTACCTTGTTAGCTCCCATCTCTACTACCATCTATTATAGCCCTTATGTTGCATCACAAGGATAATTTCTTTCTCACCTTCATCCAACATGACAAAGAAGGCCATAGCATTTCTTAAAATCTTAGGGAATGTTTGTCTAGAAATAGACGTTGTAACCTCCCTAACACTTGGATTAGGCCTAGTGGTGTCTCATTGATCAGTGTGAAGAACAGTAGGGTTGTTTCACTATCTAGCCAACTTATGATCCTTGTGACCTTATTGCTCATGATTAGATGGTACATCGATGACTTCCCACTACCTATAAATCCCTACTATTGCTACAGATACTACTCCCAATGTTTTCTAGGTTTTTTGATAGCTACAAGCATTTTAGTATAGTCTCTACAATTGTAGGTAGTGGTGGTGGTGGCTAGTCCTCTTCTTACAACTTTACCACTACCTTATCCTTCATCATCCTCTACCAAGATGTACTAGGAGTGAAATGGATCATATCATTAGAATAGTGCGCTATTTCTTCCCTGTTACATAACTTATGAATTAGACATAGGAATGGGAGTGTCTTCCTAGCCTTCCCTTGAAGCATTTTTCAGTCTCTAAAATAATGAGTTTGGGTAGGTTGACTAGGAATTTTCTTCTTAGAGTATCACATGCCTTGGTAGAGAAGGTTATCACCTTACTGGACATCATTTTTGGGTTTAGATAATAGGATACAATCTTGAAGTTTTCTCTTTCCATCTTTGTATGGGCATTGTACTCCTTATGGTCCACATTAGGCCATCACTAAACATATTCCTTCTTACCTTCTAGGTCTTCCTAAGTGGATATCTTAGCCAACATTACCCCTATGTTAGGCAAATCAAGAACCTCTGTGATGGTTCAATCGAGGAGAATATGGTTATGTTCTTTATCTTAACCAAATAATTCTCCCTCATCTACCATTCTTCATTGTTATAAAGAATGAACCACAATGAAGGCCCCTGTAATTATGTTTGAACCTTCAATGGTGCTAACTCTAAGAAGGATCCAAATTTCTACTCTTGAAGAATAGAAATTTGGACCTCTTTAGTCTTGATATGCTCCAAAAAGGCCTCCATAAGAATGACCTCCAAGTTAGGCCTTGGCCTTAGATCCTTGTCCTACCTAGATTGGCTTATTTTTCTAGTCAAAATCTACCTAAAAAATTTCACTTTGAGTTCCTCCCAAAGAGGTCCACTATCATGACTAACATTAGCTTCTTACTCTTGGGGCTATTGCAATTATTGTTATTACTGGCTTCTTTCTCCTTGAGGATACTTTTTCCTAGGCTACAAAGGCCCTCCTTCTTATGATGCTCATTTTGGTGCCATATGTGATCATAAAAGTAACACATGACTAATTTTTTAGTTCATAATCTCTAATTCTTTGCATACATTTCTTTATTAGATCAAGTAATGTCAAAATTTTTGGGTATAAAGGTTTGACCATTTAAGTGCTAGTTTGTGATCTTAGCTAATTGTATTATTTTAAGATTATTTTATTCTTTAGCTATCATAATTTTTTCATTAGTATTGATCCTTTTTGGTGATTAGTTTAATATTATTTTAATAGACTGACCATGGGAAGTTAGAACCATTTTGAAACATTTTCTAAAAAAACCAAAGTTTGGTATCCCCCATAATGTAAAGCTTACCTTTGGTAGCTCAAGGATCAAAAAATGGATGAAAATGGATAACTAGTATCTGAGTTATGAGGCTCAGAAAGTTCTTAGGCTCTACAGAATTATAAAAACTCCTCTACCTATGTTTGAAAATGGTGAAAAATAAGCTAAGTATCCCATAGAAATATATATATTTATACTTCTTATACTACATCAATGGGTCTGCATTGATGTAGTTATTCTTAGCTATTTTTCAAATTAAGAAATGAAGGAATTTCATGAGTTTTATAACAAAACAAGAGCAAAATGGAAGTTATAAAGATCAAGAAGGATGGTAAAAACATGAAAAAAGAGTAGGTTAAGTCTAAGAGAAGCAATTCAATTAGGTGTGGATGAAGTTAGGATGCCAAATAGTGCAAAATTGGATGTTGAAATGCTACTGGAATGACTAATTAAGCAAGGAATCTTAGGTAGGGAATTTAAGTCAATGCAAACCAAAGGAATTTAAGTGGATCCTTCCAAAAGGAAGCATCAACCTCTTGTACCCTTGCATATCTCCATTGTAAGGAGTTGGGGGGCCCAAGAATGATGAATGGTTGAGTTAAGTTAAATCCCATACTAATGGAAGTAATTATCCATGGGTTATGTGTTCTAGAAATAGAATTAAACAATTTCCTATTATATGTGGCAGTAAGATGGTAAATAAACAATGGAGAAAGGATGTGAAACAGATAATCGGCACCTTACTGAGATAAGGTTTCTAGTGGAAAATGTAATTAGGATTATATAATACTAGTTCATCCTAGTTTGCTAACAAGTTCATTCTTCTTTCAGTATCCTTGCATTGACAGGTGCCTACCTTGTATCGATCAAAAGTCTAGGGCAACCCCAAAGGAAAATAATCACTTTAAGAGAAGAAGAAAATGGAAGGAAGCAAAGAAGGCCTTAGTTAAATGGGTGTCTTTAGACATGGGTAACATGTCTTTCTAGCCCCATAACTAGTGCTTTAAGTCCATTATTCAATTTATAGGGTATGCTTTGAATTCTTCTGTTGTTTTTTATTTATTTTATTATTTTTTCATTGGAATCATACCATGCAAAGACATGTTTTCCTTTATGATTGATGATAATAGTGATGATATAGCATTGGAATTTTATAGAATTTAAGAATACTATTGAGAGAAACCATATCAAGTTCCTTTGAGGTCATACCCTTTTCCATTCCCAATTAGTCCTTCCTAGTTTTGAGTATCATGATCATTGATTAATTTTTAAGTTTTAATTTGAAATAACCTTATGCTCCTAGGATACTAATTACATAGGGAACATATGGAATGGATGGATGTCAAGATCTCACTACCAGATGCCACCAAAAAATTGAAAGAGTATTAGTAAAGAACATAATCCAAACACAAAAATTGATCTTCTTTTTAACCAATCATAATAATGATAGCTTGTTTTAATACTTTCCACAATTGTAGTAGCAATAACAAAATCTAGGATTTCCAATAAAACTAAAGGAAATTAATAAGAGAAAAAAGAAAATGAAAAATATATAGAATAAATAGGAAAATATTCAAGAAAAATAAAAAACATATAAAGAACTATGTAAGAAAAAGATGAAATTTTGGTTAGTTGCATCAAAGTATTATTCTAGATGGCCTTCTCTCCCATGACTATGTTGAGAGGAGGAGATATGAAAAATAGAGTGCACTTATTCTAATGTAGAGGTGTTAGTGTTGTTGTTTACTCTAGTTTCTAGGAATGACTTAACTTATTGTATTTTGACCAAAAAATGTTCCTAAGGGTTCAATGGGTGATAGATGATTATGGCTTTGGAAGGAAAAGTTGCATGTATGATATAAGGTCCTTCCCATAATTTTTGAAATTTAGTGCATTATGGCACATGCATGGGATTTCAATAAAGAAACTTATTATTAGGTTGAAATTTGACTCTTCTTATCCATGCATCATAACATTGTTTGGAATGTTCCTGTACTGACCAAAATCATCGACGTAAGACTAGAAGGAAAAAACAAACACTGAAAGATTGTCGGATAGGCACAGCTAACCCTACCTTCGTGTGGGGCAAGCTGGAAAAGGAAATGAAGACAGAGTGTCTGGGATGGTTTCCACGCAAATCAACCAAGGACTGCCCTGAACATAAGCTATGGCTTGTGCTAAGGTTATCATAACTGATGATCAAAATGTAAATAGTGATGCACGAAATGCAAATAGAGTGTAGACAGAACTGTATTGTAAATGAAGCATAAACTGAATTTAAAATAGAGTAAATAATATAATGGAAGGAAAAAATGAATTGTATTTTATTTCTTAGAATGAATGTGCACCAGTCAAAGCATAGCTACATGTGTGGATGGCAAGTCAAGCACTAAACCCCAAGGTGATGTGCTTGCAAGTGCTTAGATGCTAGGAGTCAGGTGTACCCAAGTGTCCAAAAGTTGCTAGTTAGTGTTTCCTAAGCTGTCAACCTTCAAAATTGCCAACCCCATTTATGTGAATGGATGGGGTATTTATAAGGTTTAGCTAGGTTCGAATATGGAACTCATAAATGGATCAATGGATGAGAAATGAGAGGAAATTGGATCATGTGATAGGTGTTAGATGGATAGCTACGTCTCAATTGGACATGCATAGGCGGGCTACATTCTTGACCGAATGCACTGTATCTTACAAAATGTATTGGCTTATGCAAGCTAGCTTACACCCATGGAAGTAGATACAATTTGGAGTGTAAGATCCTAACAAGCTCACAAATGATGAAAATTTACAATGAAAATAATAATGTACAATAAGAGAGATTGACTCTGGCTCTCTTGAAACTTCTTGATCTTTGAATTGACTACTACAAGATGTCGATTTGAGTGGTTTTGTGGCTTTTTGAGGCATCTCTGTTTCACTAGAACTTCTAGCTTGAGTTGATTTTGTATTGGCATTTCCTCAGCGTGTGTTTGGTGTGATTTTGACCAGGCATGATCAATACTCACACTGCATTCACACTATAGTCACGCTTCCAACATGACCTCAGTGTGACCTAGGCATGAGTGAGCTAAAAGTGACATATTTCACACTAAGTTTTAACCTTTGAAGCCTATTTCTTAAGTACAACAATTTTCTAACTATGGTTGACCTTGAAAGTGATCTGAAAGTCAAAAATTGAGCTTGGATGTGCCTTATTTTAAACCACTTTTGGTAGCTCACGCTGGACTCACGCTGCCAATGTAAGCTCAGCTTGACCACAGCATGAGCTACAAAAAATTTGCAATTTTGGACCTGAAATTTGGGATTCTAGAGGCTGGGACATGAAGTTGTCAACAATGAACCCTAAGGATGACTTGCACCTTTGAAATCAAATCATTTTGACTATGTTTTTTAGGCTCTTAGAGTTGGCCATGCTATACTCATGCTACCAGCGTGACCTTAGCATGACCACACCATGAGTGAGAAAATTTGTACAATTTGACTCGAAATCTAAACTCTTGAATGCTGATACGTGAATTGGACAATAATGACCCTCGAGGATGGCTTGCACCCTCAGATTTGGATCATTTTTTACTTGATTTTGGAGTCGTTGGAGTTGCCCATGTTGAGGGCAAGGTAGCTTGATAAGTAGAGTGTGAGCAAGCTAGCTTGACAAGCTGAGGTTAAGCAAGCTGGCTTGACAAGCCAAGCATGAGTTACATGCCTTAGTCAAATTTTTGCCTCAGCCTGAGTTGTTCTCGTTTCAAAGTGTTAGGACAAAATTAGTGGTGTTTCATTGGCCCGTCTTTGTTGACGTTTGAAGGAATCCACCCAAGAGGCATCGACAAAGAAGCACAAAGCACCACGGCCAACTAGGTACCAAGCATTATCTATCAGCCCCTGGCTGGACGTCATCGCACCATGTTCAAAAGCACATGGGATTGAGGAAGTGTAGTTCAACATGCAAGGGGATTGGTTATAACAAGGAAAATTAAGAGTTGATCAAGGGTTATAATTGCTGTTGGAATTATGGAAGAGGAATGCTCTCACATGAACAAGCCATATCTTTAGTCATTGTCGGTAGCCGATGTTTAGCAAACATGGAACCAAGACATAGGAGGTGCATTCTTTGGAGAAACGTGACCCTTGTAGAGTGTTTATGAGAGCCCATTGTAAACATCCAAAGCCACACGATGATGTGCAACATGATCATTTATGACATGAGTGTAACTGTTTTTCTAAGATAATTGCCTTCCCCCATGAGGCTTGTATGAGAAGAGCCAATGGTCTTTGGTCTATGATGTCAACAGGGTCAGAAAGACCTTTTCCATGCATTTTTCTATTTGATTCTTTTGTTCTATTTTTTTTTATTTTTTTTTGTTTTTTTGTTGTTTTTCTTTTCCCCCTTTTTTTTATTCCTTTTGAAAGAACTTGCTTTTAGGGTTGTACTAGTGCTCATGCACCTACATTTGTCTCATGTACCGTGTACTGTGTTTTGCGTTGCAACTGCTTAGAGAAACACAGTGTGCAATAGTGTATCAAGAGCATTGGGATGAGTAGAATGTATCAAGGGGATGTAATTGAATAAGGGGAACATGATGGTGAATAGGAAATGTATGGGAAATGTACTTATGAATGGATTGATTAACTCAGTTGCAGGTGTTAGGAAGAATGTGATACCTTGTCGTCATGATGAAGTGCGTCTGTGCATGAACGCCTCTAGCGTGTCATCCTACAAACACAACTCCAAGAAGATAAGAAAACCAATAATGATTCAGTTAAATAAGTAATTTAAACTTGAAAACAACCAAGGATATGGAGCCACTGTGTGAAATTTCAAAGTGGATAGAATCATGAACAACATCAGCTTCATTAGGGTCTATGAAACAAATTGGGCAACAAGTCTTTGTGGAACACGTATAGCCAATTGTAGCAACATATCTTTTCAAGTATTACCTAGTTGTTGTTGATGTCGCTAGTTTATAGTCTTAGCAGACTATTGCAGGTTAGTTTCACATCATAACCCTTTGGACAGTGTCATTTTAGCATCGTAGTGGATGGTGCATTGCTAGTTTATAGTCATAGCGGACTGTGAAGAGGCAAACTAGTTTAGAGTCTTAGTGGACTCTGGATGATAGTTTCACGTCATGGAGAACAAATATGGTAGTTTAGTGTCATACCAGATAGAGTTCTGTTGTGTCAATTTACTGTCATGTCTCAGGACACTCTGTGATTCCAGTTTCAAGTCATAGCCCCAGGACCATTCTATGTTATCAGTTTTAGGTCATGATGCCAGGACCATTATGTACCTTAAGTTCATCAGACATAGTACCGTTTTAGGTACAGGTGATTTGTAGGATTAGCAAACTCGTTCCCATCCATGTCAGCAAGTTTGAGTGCTTCGTTATTGTATGCCTTGGTGACTAAGTAAGGCCCTTCCTAGTTGGCTGAGAATTTATCTAGATGTTCATGGATGGCCTTAAGGACTAGGTCTCCTTCTTTAATTAGGCTCTTATGAAAATCGTGTTTGTGTCATTGCCACTATTGTTTCTGGTACACTCGATCTGATCAAGTGTTCACACACATTCTTCCTCCACTAAGTCAAGGTTAGCAATGCGCATTTCATTGCTTTGGCTTTCTTTAAGGAGGCCTGAGAGAGCTATCCACAACAAGGGAACCTATAACTCCAAAGATAAAATAGCTTCAAATCCATATACAAGACTATATGGAGTTTTACCTGTAGGTGTTCGATGCATCGTTCTATATGCCCATAATGCATAAACTAATTGTTCATGCCATTACCTCTTGCTCTGATTTAACATATTTTTGAGCACCATTATGATAGTTTTGTTTGTAGCCTCTACTTGAGCATTACTCTGTGGGTAGTAAGTTGACGAGAATGCATGTTTAATACCCAGGCTTTTACAAAAGCTTTTAGTATCTGCACTGTTGAACTGTGGCCCATTGTCTGTAACGATGGTCATCAGAATACCAAAATGGGTCACGATGTTTTCTATTATGAAAGTGCAAATGTGTTTATAAGTGGTATTCCTAAGGGGAATAGCTTCTACCCATTTTCTGAAGCATTCAGTTGCAGTGATAATGAAGCTATGTCCTGCAGAGGATGATGGCGTTATTGGTCCAATTCAGTCTAATCCCCATCTTTGGAATAGCCATGTGATTTTTCTTGTGTGCAATTCATTAGGTGGAACATGCATTAGGTTACCATGCCTTTGGCAAATCTCACATGTCCTAACCTTGAAGAGGCAATCGTACTCCATGTGTGGCCAGTAGTAGCCCAAGTGCCTAATCTTTGTGGTCATTGCTTTGGGTGCTATGTGCCCTTCACAAAGTCCTTCGTGGACTTTTTCTACAATCATTTGACCATCGATGTTACTAACACACATCAAGAAAATGCCTTCATAGGATTTGCAACACAAGGTGTCTACTATTAATGCATATTGTTGAGAGAGTTTTTGCACAACATCTTTTTGAGCATTTGTCAAATGTTGCAGAGGTTTGCCTCATAAAAGGTACTCTTTTATGTCATCATACAATTCTATTTTGTGTGTTGTGCTAACAGATGCTATAGGCAGTTCATTGAGAGAACTAGTTATAGGTTCAGCACAATTTGTTATAGAGCTAGGCAACGCATGGAACATTTCAGGTATCATGTTTAAGGCTAGTGTAGCAAGTGCATCGGAAATGGTGTTTTTGCTCCTAGGGACATGCTGTATATCCATGTCTACTAATTGCTTTAGCAGATGTTTGGTCAAATCACAATATGGTTGGAAATGGAGAGCCTTGCATGCATAAACTTCTGTGACGTGATTAATGACTAACTGTCAATCACCTCGAACTACAAGATGTGTGATTCTTGAAGTCAAAGCCACTTGAAGGCCTCTAAGAAGACCTTTGTATTCCACCATGTTATTGGTACAAGGAAAGGTCAATCGGTAGGTGAAGGGTTGGATTTCTTTGGAGGGGTATGTTAAAATGGTCGTAGCACTTCCTCCTCAGGAAGTTGAAGCTCCATAGAAATAAAGGATTTACTCGTAGTTATTAGGCATGGTGTCTATACTATTAACATTCTCATAGGGGAATTTAGGGTTACTCGTTGCTTGATCATGCATTGGCAAGATGGTCAATTGTGTAACTATTACTTGACCTTTTATCGAATATTGAGCAACATAGAGTAGGTCAAACTCTGCGATCATCACTTTCCACCTAGCTATCCTACTCGACTCATAGATGTTGTTAGTGATGGAACAGAGTACATTATTCTTGCAAGTGATTTAAACTTGATTACGGAAGAGATAATGCCATCATTTTTTCAAGGAGAAGACAAGGGCGAGGCATGATTTCTCCACATCATTGTATCATTGTTCATAGTGAATTAAAGCATGGCTTAGGTAATATACAGAGATCTTGATTCCATATTTACATTTTTGACAAAGCATCAATGCAATGGAAGAATCAGAAGTTGCAAGGTAGATGTAGAAGGGTTTATTGCTCTGTGGGGGATAAATAGTTGGCAGTTGAGCCAGCTCTTGGTTTATGTTATTGAACACTTCTTGGCCTTGTTGAATCTATTGGAAATTCACATTCTTTTGTAATAGGTGTTTCATGGGTCCTAACTTATCTGTCAGCATTTCGATAAAGCATCAAATGAATTGCAGTCTACCTTGTAGTCCACGTAGTTCGGTACGATTTTTTGGTGGTTGCATGTTAATTATTACCTTAAATTTATCAGGGTCTACCTGTATCCCTGTTTTAGAGACTACGAAGCCAAGCATTTTTCCCATTTTAACACCAAAGAAACTTCTTTGGATTGAGTCTAAGGTCATATCTGAGACAATGTTTAAGCACTAGGTCTAGATCTTTTGCATGTTGTTAAGTGGTTTTAGATTTAACTACGATGTCATCAACATAATCATTGAGCAAATTGAGAATGTAATCACTAAATATATATTTCATTGCTCATTGATATGTAGCGCTTGCGTTTTTAAGACCAAATTGCATCATCGTATAGCAGAATGTGCCCCAAGGCATCATAAAGGTTGTTCTAAGTTGATGTTCCGGGTTAATTCTTATTTGATTGTATCTGAAAATCCATCCATAAAGGATAATAGTGCATTCCTAGCAATTGTGTCAATAAGTTGATTGATGCTAGGTAGCAGGAAGTCATCCTTTATAGTGACTGTGTTGAGATCACGGAAGTCAATGCATATGCGTATACTATCATTCTTCTCAGGGACTACGATAATGTTTGATACCCAGTCGGAATAATCAACAGCTCGAATGAAACTGGCTTGGTAGAGCGTTGTGATTCCATCATGAACTACTAACGCCACCTTAGGTCTAACTTTTCATGCCTTTTGCTTCACTGGTTTGACCTTTGCATCAAGAATGATGTTGTGTTGGACGATTCAGGGGTCTAATCCTGGCATGTCGGTATATGACCATGCAAATGTTTTTATATTGTCTTTTAGTACCTAAGTGATGTCACTGACAAGTTGTGAGCCCAGTAGGGCACTTAATTTCAATTTTCTAGTTTCATCATTGAACGTAGTAATGGGGACTTCAACAAGAGGATTGTCAATATTATCAGCCTCTAGATCTAAAGTCTTAGCCACATTTTTAGGCCAATCTGACGTTTCGTGAGTGGAGGCTATTAAATTAGTATAAGTGCATGGGTCTAGACCCAAGGACTCTAGATTGATTTCTCTTTTTACCTCCCTGTATGGTCCACTAAGAGACAATATTGAAAGGATATTCTTGGTGGCCATGTTCTTGATCTTGCCAATTTAAACCAGGAGCGACGTGAGTGACATTTTCTTGACAAAGGAGTTGTTAAATGTAAACGGGCATCAAGTAATTAATCTATGTACTAACAAAATTGTGGAACATAGCAGTAGTTATGGCAATTTTAGGCCATACCAGGCCAGTAATATTCATGTCATTTTGTCATTTTGGATGAGTGTATAGAGAATTGTTGATTTCTATATTTTGTGCAAATAATAAGTTTATAGGGTTTTAAAGTCTTATGGATTTTTATGCGCATCATTATGTATGTTTTATATGTTTATATATATATATATATATTATGTTGATTTTAACCTTTCTCCCTTCCCCCCTTTTTTTATTTTTTATTTTTTTATTTTTTCCATCTTTAATGTTTTGGCCTCATCTCCAGAGAATTAAATAATGAAGAATGCTAGGTAAGAATGAAGCAAAGATAATGTAAATAATAATAATATGAAAGTAGAAGTTAAGCATGAACATGGTAAATTGAATAAAATAAAAATAAAACATAAAATAGAATAGAATAAACAAATAAACTAAATTGAGGATGAACATGGGTGTTTAAAAGGGATTTTGAGGTACAAGGGCATCATTTGTGCTAGCATGAGTTCTTGGGTGTTTGGATTGCAGCATGAGCAAGCTAGGTAGTGCAGCATGAGTGTTAGCATGAGTGTCAGCATAAGCTGCAACATGAGTGTCAACGTGAGTCACAGGATAGTCATGAAGGGCAAAAGGAAAGAAAGCCTATGCAAAGGGAAGAGGCAAGAAAATCTAGTGTTTGTGGAGGAGAGTGAAGAGCTATTTCAACGTCTCCCTCAAGCTAGAATTCCAGCATGGGATGGAGCTCTGCGCAGGTTCATTTCTTCCCTTCCTTTCCAATATTTCATACACAGTGTTAGCTAGGGAAACATGGTCTCTCATGGTCATTATTTTCCATTGTATGTTTAGCGCAATTTTGGATTATTTTGGGAATTCAGGGCTTGTTTCTGTGGTTTGTGACTTGTTGTATTTTCAGGCAAGTTAGATTTTTTTTGGAGTTTTTTTTTACATAGTGGATGAGCGTAGCGTGAGTGCCAGGGCTTCCTGAGCAACGTGAGTGTAGGGCAACATGAGCTTCCCAAGGCAGCATGAGTGCCAGGGCTTCATGAGCTTTTCCAGGGTAATTTGAGTGTCAAGAACAGGCCCCAGCGTGCATTCCAGGGATGTGCCTGATGTGTGTTATAGGGTAGGTAGCATGAATCCCCATGGGGAAGCTCAGCTTCAGTGGTCAGGGAAATGTAACATGAGTTCTTGGAGAAGCTAACGTGAGCACAGGCCAAGGCAACGTGAGCTGCAAGGTGGCCCAGGATAGCACCTAGAGAAAAATCGCAGCATGAATACCAAGAACAGTCACAACGTGAGTTCCTTGGACAGCATGAGCTGCATTGCAGGGTGGGTCCAGTTTTGGGCAGTGTGAGCTGTGTTGTAGGGCAAGCTTAGCATGAGCACCAGGGATGCCCAGCTTGAGTGCCAAGGAATCCCCTCATAAGCAAAGTTTGTGTTAAAATATGAAGATACAAATTGTTTCTTGAAATGTTCATTGACTGCTGGTGTTTAAGTCTATGGGGTTTATTGTTTTCTTGTTTGGAGATATTTAAATACATTTCTATGAATTTTCGAATGTTCATGATTTTATACCTACATGTTCATTTTATGTTGCTTGTGGAAAACTACTATGTAAACGATTTCAATGTACCCTAGCGAGCGTTAAATACACCAAATAAATATTCGTGTCCTTGTCTCATGGGGTGAAGCTGTGTATTTAAATGTTGTTTATGTGTGCTTTTGGTTTATGTGATTTCATACTATTTTAGCACTTGGACGCTTTACTTACCTAAGGTTTTGGTTGTATGTAGGGAACCTAAATCTTCCCTCCTTGTGGTTGAGCTCGTTGGTGTACTTTCTTGGTTTTTCCCCTATGGACCGAACATACCTCCTTATGACATGCGCATTGGGCCTCATGTGATATGGTTCCATCCCGATGTTGGTTCATTTTTGTCATTCATTTTGTAAAATTTTAGCATAGTTATATGGTCTTATTTAAGTGAGTATTTGATTCGTGATATCACTGAAACCATGTTTCCTGGATCTACACAAGACATGCTTGCCATCATTACTGACATAGACAAGGGACTCTTTATAGTTGAGGGAGGGCCTCCTGAGAGTCCTAGGTCTACTTGTCCCTTGACTTGTGTATGGGAACTGCCTACTTGTAGCCATTATAACAGTAGCAACACACCTTTTCTAGACTTCGGTGTGCACACTCTATTCTAGAATCCACCTGGGACAATGTATAGAGTGGATAGGTATGCTCTTGTTTGCTTTGCTTAATTTTTGATTTTTTAAAAAATTATATTTTTTTCTATGCATAAATATTCTTTTTCTATGTAGGCCTCATTTTGATGAGAATGAGATGCATGATGATGACAGTGGACTTGCCTTAGCACACATAGCATTGGAGACATTCATGGTGGCCCCATTCTTCATGTTGTGGTACTAGACCAGACAAAAGCGACTATTATTGACTACCATAGGCAATTTTCAAGGGCTTTTGAATGTTGTCAAGTTCATGGTTGGTTGCATGAGGATTGGTCCCCGAATGGGCCAATCTTTCCTCAAAGAGTTGATCTTGCACCTAATTTGCCTACCCCATTTACTAATAGTAAATGATCATATTCTAGACTCCATTTTCTTTTTGTTGCATCATCGTGTACTATGTTTTTAAACTTTCACTCTATGTTTTTCCTATAGTTGTCATCTCTTCTGATGAAGTTACTATCATATCAGGGCATACTGAGGCCACTCTTTTCATGAAGTATGAAGAGACAAAACAGTCACAACAATGGCTATAGATGAAGGCCTCTAAGTTAATCATGAGCTGTCTTACCCATGTAGGTTTGATGGACTTGTTCACTGCTCTAACTCCTAATATCCCAGCTACTGAAATGATTACCATTGTTGATTCCTTTAGCGACGATGCTTCTTATTTCACTACATGAGTTCGAGGAGTCAAGGTGTCTTTCCATCTAACTACTAAGTTCCTTTCCGATCTCTTTGGTGTGCCTATGGATGGCACTAGAATAGCAGTAGATAAAGAAACTAAAGAAAACCAAATCACAAAGGAACTTGAAGATTGGTTAGGTGTGTCTCGAGGTTCCAAAGGTTTTTCCATGCAAGATGATACTCGATCAACGGAGGTGAACTTCTTATACCCTCTTTCTTGATTCCACATGCATCATACATATAGTCCTAGAGACAAGAATACATTATAACTAGGCATAATTTCTTGGATCTGGTTGTTGTGGAGAGATTGTTAGCTTATGCTCAAACATCAATGCCAAATCCCATTTCACATTTTCTTTCTTCGTAGGGTACTTACGTAGATTTTCTGAGTTCCTAGTAGTTTATGATGATAACTGTTATATATTGAGGGATCATTCATAGCTGTCCCGTCCCTAGATTCACCATTTTTTTAGCACCACTAGATCCCAGGACCCACCTAAAGGCATCGTAGAATCAGTGTCCGTTACTACTGAGGGTGCAGCTAGTCATTCCCATCATTCCTATGATATCTTGGGATTGGAAAAGCCTATACTACACACATCTGTTAAAGGGGCTGAACATCTAATCCGTGAGACCTTCAAGAGATCCAAGGCGAAATAGAAGAGAAATGAATGCCCAAGGGAGCCAACCCCAGAGGTGAGATCACCAAGAGTGAAGAGGAGGGTAAATATTTTTATTATATATATATATATATATTATTATTATGTTTCAGTTTTTATGTTTATTAAACGTACGTATATGCTATGTCATACTAACACTAGGATTCTGGTGTGATGAGTGGCAAGGTACCCCTACACTCAACCATACGAAACGAGTGTAGCATGCGCAATCTGGTCGAACTTTGTAGACTAAATGCCTATACGCCCCATGGAACACTTGGGATTAATCATTCATTTTCTTCCCAGACTTACTTGTGTTTTTCATGGTGTATGGTTAAGTAAGTCCGATGTATATGATTTTTATAGTCTTTTCTGGTTTTTCTCCTATGCTAAAGGATGAAGGGTTGAGAAAACTAACTAACTTTAACTAAGGACTAAGTCTAAATTAACTAGCATCAGCATCCATTTCTACTTATCATACACACCCTGAACTATGCAACTGTGGCTACCAAACGCTAATCATTACTAGGATCACCACATGTAACGCATGTGCTCGAAGTGGTCGTACTGAGGCACTTAACTAGCCTAAACGTGATGAGCAACTGATTCTTTGACTAGCCGTACACATCCATAGATTCTCATAATCAAGTCATACTCATCCCACATTCTAGGAGTTGAGGGCGAGAGAGACTAATCGCGATGAGCAGCCAATTCCTTGATTAGCCGTACACATTTGTCAATGCTTGTAATCAAGTCGTACTCATGCTGCGCTACTGCAGGTAATAAATAACAGGTAAGAAATAACATGTAATAAACCTATTCCATGCACTGCAAAGTTTATCCACAAATCTTGTTTTTATTATCATACACAACTTGCGTTCAGGTACAAAGCTGCTCAAATAAAGATCTGTTCACTTGGGAACTCCTACTGTAGCCACATGGAAAATATTCTATCTCTAGAGTGATCAATCTACCAGAGTTTCCCTACTTTAAGCCTAGGATGGAAAATAAGGGAAGTGCCACCTCTTATTTATAGATTTGACGGTGGACCACGATATCGCATATGCGATATCGTAGGGGACAACACAATATCACGTACGTGATATCGCATGGGATGTGATATCGTGATGGCCGCGATATCGCGTATGCAATATTGTGGCTCATGCGATATTGCATCTCATCATACCCCCATGAATGAATGAAAACTCGTCCTCGAGTTCCTTACAATAATATCAAGTAGGTAAGGAATTATTTAGGGGAATGGAACTAATGGGATGACATGTGAACGGATCATCATTACAAGACTTGACAAAATTGGTGTTCATGACAACAAGGGTAAACACCTTATTACAATGACATCAGGCCTTTGTTGACAGCTAAGAAAGAAAGAAAGAAAGAAGTGTTGCTACTGCTAGTGCCAATATTGCGCCTTTGTTGTCCATCCGTAAGCGTGCCGTCGATCTTGCTCCTTGCATAGCTGCTTTAGCGCTGCTCCATTCCAAGTGTTTGTTTCAAATCCAATCCGTTGTTGTATGATTTCCATCTACACACACAACACAATCGTATATTAGCAAGGGTAAATCAATCATCATGTAATTGATACCTTGCTTCTATGTAGGTTCATTGGCTAAGTTGTGGTATGGCTGATACGGATTTGGGAATATATTAATGAGGATTACCAAAGGTGTAGGGGTTAGGAAGAAAATAAAAAATTATGGGGCTAAGAGAAAATTGAAAAAATCGGGCCCTATACCCCCATGACTAATCGTGAACCTCCAGTAGTGTTAGAATGAAGAAAGAAAAGGAGTAAGAAAGAGAGATAAAAAGGGATAACTGAAAACATCAGTGAAATGGATGTCAAGATGGTAATGAACAAAATAAAATTAATTGCAAAATGTTAGGGAAAAGAAGTTAACAGATGCCCCAAATAGGAATGTCAGTGGGTCCTCCCCAAAGTAGGTGCATGTCCTTAATGCCCTGACAATCCCACATTTGAAGAGTTCATAGGCTCTGGGAATGTCATTTGGAATAAGAGTTAAAGTCATAACCACGAGCATTTACCAAAAAGAAAACAATGCATCAACCAAAATATATACACTAATGATACAACTAGCAATGAGGTGAACAATGGAGAGAAGGATGGAGAGAAGAGCATGGAATGGAATCTCAAGGATAAGGTGGTGTATAGCCCCTTATGTGTTTTATGATTAATGTGACTTAGCAAATCCCATTCCAAGTCTGGCCTCAAACCAACCACATCCAACGACTTCGCATCAATGCATTTAGCTAAACTATCCACTTGGATAACAAGGATGCATCTCTAAAGAGCCACCACCATTCCGATGAAATAAATAAGAGAATGGAAAGCAAGAAGGGCCTTAGTTAGAGGGAACACTTTTGGTCCCATAACTAGTGCTTGTAGCCCAAGTTTATTTCGTCTAAGGGGTGTGTTTTGAATTCTCACTTGTTTTGTTTTTACTTTTTTTTTCTTTTTTTTTCTTTTTTTTGTGTTTTGTGTTTTTATGCGTGAGAACCACACCATGCAAAGACTTTTTATTTTTANTACATTTCCAAGCCAAGAGAGACCATAGAAACTGGTGGATGGATGGATGAATTGGTCTCATTGCCTGCCATATCAAAAAAAACATACCTTAGTATCAACATTGTGACTTAAAGGTAAAAATCAAACATTAGCAATCAATATGAAAACAATTCATACCATCATTCCGAAAACTTATTGGATGACAAACTTACATGGTGGATCACACACACACACATGAAAAATGGAAAAAGGTATAACGATGTTGTAAAACAAAAACTAGAAAAGTTAAAGAAATTTGTAAAACAAAAACTAGAAAAGTTAAATAAATTTGTAAAACAAAAATTAGAAAAGTTAAAGAAATTTGTAAAACAAAAAAGTGTAAGACAAAAACGTTGTAAAACAAAAACGTTGTAAAAAAAACCTAAAAGAATTGAGCGCCCCATATGATTAGCATAGGTGGCCATATCCCCCATGAATGAGTTGTAAGGGAGAGATCCAAAATAATGAGCGTCTATTTGAATTTCTAAGAAGTGCCCAACTGCTCCCAATTGATGATCTTAGATTAAGGGATGGAAGTTGGCAATGCTCATACTCCAATGTGTCTATGCCTTTGTTATTGGCATGGGTTTCCTCAGTTCATTTCATGCATATATTTCTGCTCCTTCGAGTAGCTATCAACCATGGGGTGTCTACTATTGGATGTGTGGTTGCTACATACAGGCATCTTTGTTTCAATGTTTCAAGGGCACACCTGTTACATGGAGACATTTCCTCCATGTCATCACCCGATGAATCACTGTATGTGATGCATGGAACTTTCCTCTTCTTGATCTTTCCACAAATGTTGATCTTGGAAATTTCCAAGGAAAGATCACTGATCCTAAGGCATGCGTCTACTGTACTTAGCCATGCCCTTCCCATTATAATTGCGAAGTCCCCTTCGTTGTTGTTCACTTCAATCACCAGGAAATCAGCTTGGTAAGAACAATCACACACAGTGGTACTAATGTCCTCCACCAATCCCAAGGGAATGGTGATGGACTGGTCCGCTAGCTCTAGTTGAATGTTGGTCTTCTTAAGTCAGGGTAGGTTCCAGGCATGATACATCTCTCGTGAAATTAAGTTAACTCTGGAACTTGAGTCAAGAAGAGCCCTATGTGGTTTATTTTTGGTGATTTGGAGATAGATTAAGGGACTCCCAAGGTTAGTTAGTTTCCTGGGAAGGTGGCCTACCTTGATCCAGTCAGTTACAGTATGCATTAATATAACCGTATGCGTTAAGCTCTAATTTTGGATGAAAGGGTGCTCCGAAGTGTTAGATGCTGGAGGAGTGTACATGGGCTTAACCGCTTGTTGTTGCGAGAGTTTGTCTGGGCTTTTGGTTCTGAAGAAAGGTCTTCTCTTTTTATAGTTGTCAGAACCAGTAGTAGGTTGAATATTTACAGCTCTCACAGCATGACGTTGCTGCGGTTGAGGAGGAAGTTCCCCTTGCATTGTTGGAGCAGGAGGTGTTATGGGAACTACTACTGGTGGAAGAGGTGCGGATGGATTAGGAGGATGGTGTGGGTATGGAGTGTCTCCCTGAGGAGAAGGAGTCCTTCTGAAGTACTCCAGAACTTGGTAGTGATGGTTGGGGGTTGTGTGACCCATAGAGTCACCTGGAGAAATCGGCTACTACACATAATATCCATAAGGGTCAGGCTGCTGATAAGGGTATTGATGTTTCGGTGATGGCATCCCCCATGACTATGGGTATTGCCACTATTGATGTTGTCTGATGGGCTGTGGTGGAGTTCCACTTGGATAATACGTGAGTGATTGGTGGAACTGCCTTGGGTTACCTTGTGGATAAGGTAACCTTTGAGGTGTTTGCAGTTGGTTGAGTCTTGGATTAAGCACATACACCCCAGACTCATGTAGATGTGAGATAATGGGACAACATCCCTTAGGATGGTCATAGTGGCAGATCTCACATCCACCATCATCATCTGTGTCAGAGTCCATAGCCACATCGGAGTTAGTGATTTTTCCCTTACCCTTGTTATGTGCAGGGGTTAAATCTCTCCACTTTTTCTTACCTTTATCGCTACTCTATTCTACCTTAGACTCCTCTACAATTTTTAAGACAGTTTTAATTTTAGAGTCTAAGGAACTCCATACATCATCTACCTTAGCCACTATTTCTATTGTGAGCTTTTGAAATGGCAAGGTCTTTCTGTTCACCAACTCTTCGATTGGTGACTCATCCTCTTCATCACAAAATTTCACTCCCTTCTTTTGAAGAGAGGGATCACAGTTGTACTCTTCCACACTTTTCCTTTTTTGTAGCTCACCTTATTCTTTTGCTACTTGTTCCAACAAGCTATGTACTTCATGGGCTCTAAGTTGTGAGAGTCTCCCTTGGGCGTAAGTCCTAAGGGATCTTCTAGTTTCATGCCTTAGCCATCCATGATGTGGCAAAGTTGATCCCGCTATATATATCCATGGCACGGGCAATGATGTAACAATGTGTAGTAGCAGGCCATGACAGCATCCAAGGGTTTGTGATGACCTTGCTTCCAGCCTTGGATCTACTTACGCAAATTGGACACTCTGGAGTACGTTTGATACTTTTCGTTGAACAATTCTAGCATCTTACTCCACCTCCTGATGGTTTCCGGTTCTAAGGACCAGTACCAACTCTCTGCTTCCTTGATGAGTGTCCTTGGGAACAACTTAAGTTTTTTCCACTCATTTTCTCTATTTTACAAGGTGTAGGCATCATGGAATGCCTGTAAAGGATTTTGTGGATCATCATTGTATTCCCCTCCAAATTGTGCGATATTGTTCATGTCTAATCATTTCATCTGACTATCTTTTAAATGCCTTGTGGGAATCCTAACTACCTCCGTTATGTCAAGCATACTTTGGGTTGCGAGTAGGGGCTCATCATGGTCATCTCTTTCATGATGCCTATGATTTCTCCATTGTTCCCTACTCTCCCTATGTCCTTGCCCTTGTCCTCTCTCTCGACTCTCTCGTCTAGGTCTTTCATTTTTCTTACTTTTATCCTCTCCATGGTTTTCATGATGGCTGTGCCTAGATGTGGAAGGAGAGGGTGAGTAATGTGAACAAGGGGAAGAAGAAGGGGAACCATCACCATGATGGTGTTTCTTGCCTTCTCTTCGGCTGCTACAGCCCTGATCGTGGTGATGATCTAAGTGCCCGTCCTTATCTTTTGTTGTTGTTCCCTCTATGAATAGCTATTGTTCATGGGCATCAGAACCGGTGTGATGTATCATTGATTGTAGATTCTGATAACCTACCTCTTCACTTTCGTTAAGAGGGGGAACATCTCCTATTTCGCTAAGGACATGCAGACCCTTTCCCTTAAAAAATGTATGTTGACTCTCCTGCCTTAAGTCCCTCATACGTTGGGCATCTGTAGGATAATAATCCCTCATATCAAAATCATCTGCAACGTATTTAGCAAATAGTTCTTGCATTCCAATCTGTGCCAAGGCACGGAAGAGCATGTTAGGGACTGATCAATCCGAGGGTAACACAATGTTACCTTGCAAATCTCTCTAGCACATCTGTTCTTCTTGATGAAGGATAAAGGTGAAGTTGGGGATATACTCATCGGGATGAGTATATGTCATCTTATATTGTTGAGGACTTGGCTATTTTTGGTTATGTGTTGTATGTTGCCAACTGTCTCTAGTATGGTCCTTAGGTGGTGAGTTGCTCTTATGAGAAGAAGGCATTGTTATCGGTGTGCTAATTTCACCGTTATATAATTTTTATCTTGATTAACTCGAAGGTTCGTTTAGGCTCACAACGATGTGAGTGATATCCCTATTTTCTATATGGTGTACAAACACTTAGTCCCCAGCAACGACACCAATGATGAGTGGCGAGGTACCCCTACACTCAACCATACGAAACAAGCATAGCACGCGCGATCCAGTCGAACTCCGTAGACTAAATGCCTATACGCCCCATGGAACACTTGGGGTTAATCATTCGTTGTCTTCCTAGAATTACTTGTGTTTTTCACGGTGTATGGTTAAGTAAGTCTGAGGTATATGATTTTTATAGTCTTTTCTTGTTTTTCTCCTATGCTAAAGGGTGAAGGGTTGAGAAAACTAACTAATTCTAACTAAGGACTAAGTCTAAATTAACTAGCATCAGTATCTATTCCCAGTTACTGTACACACCCTAAACTATGCAACTGTGGCTACCAAATGCTAATCGTTACTAGGATCACCACACGTAACACACGTGCTTGAGGTGGTCGTACTGAGGCACTTAACTAGCCTAAACATGATGAGCAGCTGATTCCTTGACTAGCCGTACACATCTGTAGATGCTCGTAATCAAGTTGTACTCATCCCACATTCTAGGAGTTGAGGGTGAGAGAGACTAATCACGATGAGCAGCCGATTCCTTGATTAGCCATACACATTCGTCAATGCTTGTAATCAAGTTGTACTCATGCTACACTACTGCAGGTAATAAGTAACAGGTAAAAAATAACATGTAATAAACCTATTCCATGCACTGTAAGGTTTATCCACAAAGCTCTTCTTTATTGCCGTACACAACTTGCTTTCAGGTACAAAGCTGCTCGAATAAAGATCCGTTCACTTGGGGACTCCTACTGCAGGCACATGGAAAATATTCTATGTCTAGAGTGATCAATCTACCAAATTTTCCCTACTTTAAGCCTAGGATGGGAAATAAGGGGAGTGCCGCCTCTTATTTATAGATTTGGTGGCAAACCACGATATTGCATACGGGATATCACAAGGGATGACACAATATCATAGCTCATGCGATATCGCGTCTCATCATGGTGTTATCAGAGGAAATTCCTGAGAGGTAGAGAGGAGCCTTGGCCCTGATGGTTGAATGAGAAGTGGTCATCCCAAGGCCAAAGGAAGAAGGAAAAGAGGGGGAAGAAGCAATCGAGGAACCTCCTCTCTCACAAGAGGAAGATGTAACAAGCATCATGGGGATGAAGCTTGTGGAGGCTTTGGATGCACTTAAGCATTCAAGTGATGAGAGAGGTGTCTTCGATGGTTTCTTTGATGGATCTTTGCAACTTGGTGATCTTCCCAAGTTAACCAGCAAAGGGCTTTTTTGTATTTTCCTTTTAGCTTAATCCATATTTTTGTATCCTTTAACTTTTATGTGTTGCTATTGATTATCTTGATTATTTCTAGCATCAGAGGTAGATGCTAAGGTTTCTAAGGCGCATACATCTTGGACAGAGTTCTCAGGGTCACAGACCCCAATTGAGGTGACCTCCCATGCTTATCCCACCTCCACTGACCAACTAAGGCCATTTCTTGAGATGCCTAGTAAAATGGACTTTGTCACAGGCATCGTTAATGATGTAGTCTCTTGCCTACAACAAGCTCATCCAGAACTAGGTATGTGTATGTTACTTATTATGCTAAGTGTCTGGGATTATTGTGTTTCTTTGCATTCATTGTTAATTATAGTTGATTCATGTGTGCAGTACTTATACTTGTAGGCACCAAGCTTCAATGGGATCCTTCTGAGGCTACTCATATTGATGCCCTCCCTGAATTCCTAGGGAATATTGAGCAAGTCCCTAGAAAGGTTTACGATGAAGTTTCTAGTTGCGTTGTACAAAACGCTAAGTCGCTCTAGACTTGTAGGCATTCAGTTGAGTATCTATGGGACAAGGTGCACTCATTGAAGGAAGAACTAGCAAAGGAGAGAGAGGTGAAGAGGGATCTCCAATCCCATTATGATTTTGTTGCTTCTAGGCAATCTGGTGATAGTACTTGGCGCACATCTGAGATCACCTATGCATGTTACTGGACATTTTTGAAGAAAAAAGTGTAGGCAACATGGGATTTAGCTGAACAAAGGGCACAGATGGATTTGCTGAATAGAAAATTTCACGATGGAAAATCCTTTGCTACTAAAGTGCATAAGTGGGGTTATGATCAAAATAATCACAAGCATTAGTAAAAGAAATGGTTAAAGGAGGAGTCAGTTGAACATCGCCAAATGGAAATGTTCATTGATGGACTAGTCTTGCGTCCTGCTTATGATAGGTTTTCCAAGTGCACTAAAGTGGAGGTATCTCCCGAGATAACCATTAACACTACTTCTGTGGAGGCTTCGACAGGCATGTTCTCTCTTGAGCACCCTACTTGGACCTTGATGGACAAGGGTAAAACCTTAGCTAGTATTGATCTTGGCCTAGAGGAGGATTGGGAAAATGTGCCCAAGGAGGAGATTCTACAGCGTTTGGAGGCCATCCTAAGGCCCTCCTCACTTGTCAATGTTTTATTATGGTGCTTACTTTTGTAGGGTTTTATTGTTTTTATTGTTAGTGTTATTGTTTTTCTTAGTTGTGCATTCATGATTTTCTTTATTACTCTTACCCTTTTTTTTGTTTTGTTATAGGGACATGTTAATGATGAAGCTGGCCCTAGTGGACTGAGAGCAAATAATGAGGATTTTTGGGGGCCAGCCCCCTCCTAGTACTGATGCATGAGTTTACTATTAATCTAGCTTTAGCTAATAAATGTTTTGGATTTTTGGATGTTTGATGGAAATATATGATGGAAAGATGTAATGATATGGATCTAATCATGGCATAATGTGTTGAAATTCCATTACCATATTGACGTTCAATATTTTTTTATTTTTATATGTT
The DNA here is from genome assembly GCA_015680685.1 of Gnetum montanum. NCBI lineage: Eukaryota > Viridiplantae > Streptophyta > Gnetopsida > Gnetales > Gnetaceae > Gnetum > Gnetum montanum. The sequence goes on along the minus strand of MNCI01004933.1, from coordinate 237,093 downwards.
TTCTCTTTTTTATTTTTTTCGTTGTTTTTCTTGTTTTCTTAGGTATATTATGAACATATGTGTGTAGTTGAACATAAAATGATGCTCCAAAATGTAGAACAAAACATAAATGAAATATCTGTAAAAAAATGAAAAAGTAATGAGAAGGCATGAATCGAAATTCCAACTTGTAACATGTAAATGAAAATTTAATGTAACGTAACAAGAGTTTGTGAATTTGTAACATGTTGAGATCTAGTTTAAAGCCATTTTAGGCTGTGTACATTAGTTTAAAGTCATGATGGACTATCACATCTATGTTAAAGAAAGAAGGATCACCAATTTTAGGCCATAGTGGGTCGAAAGCAATCACAGTTTTAGGAAGCTTTAAAAGGAACCGACCATTTCTGACCATGGCTAGTTTAACGTTATTAGGGACGTTTGATGGTAGTTTAATGTTGTACCAGATGGTTGGTAGTTTAATGTCATTCTGGACGGTTGGGGGTAGTTCGCCCTAACCATTGAGTTGCTTTTTAATCCTTCATAGTTTGACATGAAGGGTAGAGCATGTAGGCACGATCTTATACTCACCTTCCCCTTCACTAGTGATGTCAAAGGGTAATTCCGACCAAGAGATGTTAGTGGGAATGGCTCCTATGTCTGTTTTGTCTAGTGCTTCCTCATTTTTAGTAGAATTATGAGTTAACATTGGGTTCATGTCTTGAATTATGCTCATGATTCCTTGTTTAGGCTCAGAGAATTTAATTTCTGACCCTTGATCCATTCCCGAGTGTGATGAAGTAAGTGATGTTGTTGTATCCCCATGTATGATGATCTCACCACCCTCATAAGATACGGATCTAATTTGAGCTAGCCAAGGAAGTCCTAGAATTAGATTAAATCTTAGCATTTCATCAACCACTACAAATTCGGCTAATGTGGGAAATTGGTCCCCTGCTATAAAATCCAAGGTAACCATGCTTTTCACCACGACATGGGAACCACTGAAGAATTTTAAGAAAGAAGTTATTGTGGGCTATATTTTCTCTATAAGCCTTACTTTTTCAATGACAGGAAAGATTATTATGTTCGTTGCCACACTGTCATCAACATGCACCCTACGTATCTTGAAATGATTGACTTGTATTGTTATGAACATAGGGGCTATAGTAACCTCTCTTGTTTTCTCATCTTGCTTAATGTCATTAGCATGAAATTCTAGGGATGTGGTCCTTGATTCTTGAGGTTGTGCGAAAAATACTAGATAAATGGACAGCTCATCTATGGGAATGTCCTCACTAACAAGAATCGAAGTCAACATATGCATGAGAGCTTCCCGATGTACCATTGAACTCATTACCAGATCATACAGGCTTAAGGAAGTATTCTTTTGTTTCAAGACCTGCGTGACTTGGGTCAATGCACTCGCTAGGTCCTTACCATTTGGGGCACTCTTGTCTATGGAGACTTGGTCCATTTGACCCAGCATTCATATCTCTCATGGAGGAATTTTTGTGCTAGTAACTGGGGATGTTGAGTTTGGGATCCTGTGAGTGCTGGTCTTCTTGTCTTGATGACTTGTGCTAGGCTCACCGATGGATGGAACCATAGGAACAGCATCTAGAGGTATCGTATTTGGTGGTCCTAAATGGTGTTCTCTTTCTAGGAGCTCTCTTGTTAACCTGTCAGCAAGGCACTCTCGTAAGGATCACTGGGGAACTGTATAGGGTTGCACGTTAGGGTGTTTTGGTACCCGGATCACAAAGGGAATGGGATGGTCTTCTAATGGTGTGGTTGCTACTGTGACAGAAGGGGGTAAGTGACTGAAAAATGATTTTTGTGGTGCAGGGAATGTGGATATGATGAAAGGAATTTGAGGAGGTGTTGAGGTAGGTGTATTTTCAGAGGACCTGTGGATTACAAAAGGCTTTAGCGGGATGTCTTGTCCATTCTCCACATGGATAGTGTTAATCACATCTGGTGCATCATTAGTATTGAGAGGATCCTTGTAGACTCCCATGGGTTGGTTTTGGGGCCTTACTGGGTTTGCCTCATCAAATACTATTTCAACCCTATCAATCATGCACTGTATATCCTATTTTAATGTGAAACAGTAGTCAGTTCTATGCCCACACCATTGGTGATATTTGCAAAACTTATCTAACCTAAAGCCTCTTGGAATGGGGGGGCTCATTAGCTGTTGATAAAGCTGGGTTCTTAGCCAACTCACAGAATCGATCATGTTTCTTAGACGTCGTAGAAGACATTTGTTTTCGTTTAATTAACCCAACCTTTAGAAGTTTATCTAACAATTCTGAAGGCTTCATAGGCAAGGATGTATATTGGGTGGGATCCTTTCATTTGAATGTACGAGTGTGACCTATGTTGGTGTTTTTATTTGAGAAAAATTCAGCTATAGGCATAGGTGTAGTTCTTTCATGGCTAGTTGGAGTAGTGGGTTGTTTTCCTTTCTATCCTGGATTATTAGGTTAGGTTGTCTCTACCACCGCCACTACCGTCATTTTGGATTTATCCTTATCTTTGCTCGTATGTTGGCTCCTAAATGTTAAGTAAGATGGGTCATTACTTGTTTGCGCTACCTCTTCTATGTTCTTAATTTCCATGAATTCTTGGCTCAAACTATAGGCACTCAAATAATAAAGTTTTGATTTAATAAAGTCATTCATGGCCGCCTTAAGGATGGTAAGTAGATATGTTTCAGGAATAGGCTTATGAAGTTCATTCAGGGCTACACTCCACCTTTGGATAAATTTTTGTATTGGCTTTAATGCTGCATGTTTATCTGAATCAAGATATCAAGTGTGGATTTAGGCTTTATATTATATTTGAAACAGGTAACAAAATGATGTAACAAATCTTCTAGAGAGGATATGGAGTTATGGGGTAAATCTCGGTACCAGTCTAAGGCTTTTCCCATTAAGGAAATAGAAAATACACATAGAATTACATGGGGACAGGCCTTAAGTAATAAAAATTTTAGTCAAAATGTTACTAGATGGGCGTTTGGATCTCCCTCTCCATTGTACTTGGTTAGCTCGGGTAATGAGATTCCCTTTGGTAAGGTTAACGGTGGAACTGAACGGTTGATTGGATTATCTTGGTAGAAGTCCAACACCTTGACTTCCTCAGTGTTTATAGTTTGAAGGTGCTTCACCTCCTCAGTTAACAAGTGCATCAGTTTCATTGTGTCTACCCACTCTTGGGCGGTAGGCAAGCCAGCGGGTTGAGTGGATGTGATTGATAGTAATTTGATTGTTGCATTGTTTGTGGACAGGTAGACTATTGGATTGTTGATTTTTGTGGTGGAGAAACATTCATAGATGGGATTGCAGGGTGTGGTATGTTGTAGTGAGTTGGTTGGTATTGTTGAACAGCTGGTGAAACCCACTGCCCAGTAACAGGTTGTGAGGTGACACCCTAAACATGTTGGGATGAAGTAATCAATGGTGCTCCATGGGTTTGCATTTATGGTATGTAATGGGTGGACGTGGAAGTTGGTATAACTGATGGCATCCAAATTACTTAAGGTCGGAATATTGAACCTGCATTAGCTTGAGGAGGGGATTGTTGGGACTATCCTTGCGGAGGTATGATGGAAGTCGATGTATCAAATTGCATGTTGGGCATGGAGAAGGTGGGAATGGAAGTTGGTACTTCTTTTTGAGAAATTGGTGCTCAAGTGTTTGCAGATGATGGACGAAGCATAGTTTCTTCTAGGAAATGTTGGAATAATGGGTTTGTATGGGCGTGAGGACTAACGGTATGGTATGAATCCCCATGCTCAAATTGGGCTGCAAAGTCATCTTCCTCATCTCCACTCTGAGGCTCTATTGGAGGTGGTTGTAAGGCCTAACTCCTTGCCATGAGAAGCTAAGATATGAGTTGATAATGATGTTTGGAAAGGGGGATTATATCAAATGCTGAGGGAATGAACTCATGACCTCCTTTGTAAATGAGCTCATAGTTTCTCTTTACTTTCCTTTCTACTTGATCAATAGGTAGGTTGGCTTGAATCTTCACACAAATGAAGTTATATTGTTCTGGTCTGAGAGTTGCATAAGTAGGGTCTTTGCCCTATAGCCTAAGTGACTGGAAAATTGCACCTTGAGGTTTTATTTATTCAATAATAGTTATGGGTTCCATTGCAGTTATAGGGTTCGAGATCTCATCCCCAAAGTTAGAGATCAGCAATGTCACCATGTTGATTTGGGAAGACTCCATAGTGAGCATGAATAAACTGAGCTGGATTTGCTAAGTGTGCGTAATCTAGGTGTTCAAGTTGGTGCAAGTAAGTTGGGCATGTGTAAACTAAGTGTGTGTAGACTGAGCATGTGCAAACTGGCTTGATCATGAGTAAGCTAATAGCATGAGCAAGTTGACAACGTGAGCAAGCTGGCTTGACAAGATAGCATGAGTAAGTTGTCAAGCTGGCGTGAGTAATTGGGGCTTAGCATGAGCAAGCTGAGCATGAGTAAGCTAAGCGTGAATGATTGGGGTTAACATGAGTAAGTCAAACTGGGCGTGTGCAAGCTAGCTTGACAGGTTAGGCTTTAGTTTCAGCACTTAGTCTACATAGCATTTGAACAAGTAGCGTGATCAACGTTTTGACAAATGGTAATCAAGTTCAGGCCCTCCTTCTAGCACCAATTTACTGTACTGACCGAAATCGTCAACATAATGCTGGAAGGGAAAAACAAACACTGAAAGATCATTGGTTAGGCACAGCTAACCCTACCTTCTTGTGAGGGCAAGCTGGAAAAGGAAATAAAGATAGACTGCCGTGGATGGTCTACACACAAATCAACCAAGGACTTTCTCAAATGTAAGCTATGGCTTGCACTAAGGTTATCATAACTAATTTTTCAAATGTAAATAGTGATGCATGAAATGCAAATAGAGTGTAGACAAAACTGTATTGTAAACGAAGCGTAAACTCAATTTAAAACAAAGTAAACAATATAATGGAAGGAAAAAATGAACTCTATTGTATTGCTTAGAATGAATGTTCACCAGTCAAAGCATAGCTATGTGTGTGGATGGCAAGTCAAGCACTAAGCCCCGGGGTGATGTGCTTGTAGGTGCTTGGATGCTAGGAGTCAGGTGCGCCCGAGCATCCAAAAGTTGCTAGTCAGTGTTTCCTAAGCCATCAACCTTTAAAATTGCCAACCCCATTTATGTGAATCGATGGGGTATTTATAAGGTTTAGCTAGGTTCGGGTATGAAACTCATAGATGGATCAATGGCTAAGAAATGAGAGGAAAATGAATCATGTGACAGGTGTTAGATGGACAGCTACATTTCAATTGGACATGCATAGGCGAGCTAGGTTCTTGACCAAATGCACTGTATCTTACAATGTGTATTGTCTTACACAAGCTAGCTTACACCCATGGAAGCAGATAAAATTTGGAGCATAAGAGCTTGACATGCTCACAAATGATGAAAATTTACAATGAAAATGATAATGGACAATAAGAGAGATTGACTTTGGCTCTCTTGAAACTTCTCTGTCCTTGAATTGACTATTGTAGGATGTCGATTTGAGTGGTTTTGTGGCTGTTTGAGGCATCTCTATTTTACCAGAGCTTCTAGCATGTGTTGATTTTGTCTTGGCATGTCCTCAACATGTGTTTTACATGCTTTTGACTGGGCATAATCAGTACTCACGCTGCACTCATGCTATACTCACGCTGCCAGCATGACCTCAGCGTCACTTGGGCATGAGTGAGCTAAAAACGACGTATTTCACACTAATTTTGACCTTTGAAGCATGTTTCTTGATTACAACAATTTTTTGACTGTGGTTGACCTTGAGAGTGATCTACAAGTCAAAAATTGAGCTTGGATGTGCCTTGTTTTAAACCACTTTTGGTAGCTCATGCTGGACTCACACTGCTAGTGTGAGCTCAGCGTGACCATAGCATGAGCTACAAAAACTTTGCAATTTTGGACCTGAAATCTAGGATTCTGGATGTTGGGACTTGAAGTTGTCAACAATGAACCCTAAGGATGACCTGCACCTTTCAAATCAAATCATTTTAACTCAGTTTTGAGGCTCTCATAGTTGGTCATTTCGTACTCACACTGCTAGTGTGACCTCAACGTGACCATAGTGTGAGTGAGAAAATTTGTACAATTTGACGCAAAATTTGAACTCTTGAATGCTGATACTTGAAGTGGACAATAGTGACCCTTGAGGATGGCTTGCACCCTTAGATTTGGACCTTTTTTTACTTGATTTTGAATTCGTTGGAGTTGCTCACACTGAGGGTAAGGTAGCTTGATAAGCATAGTGTGAGCAATCTAGCTTGACAACCTAAGGTTAAGTAAGCTAGCTTGACAAGCCAAGCATGAGTTACATGCCTTACTCAAATTTTTGCCTGAACCTAATTTGTTCTCCTTTCAAAGTGTTAGGCCAAAATTAGTGGTGTTTCAGTGCCTTTTGTACTTCATTCATCATTAGAACTACTTGTTGATTATCATCTAGCACATCAAGTATCATGAGTTGTTATTTCTATGCTAGATCAATGTTGAGGTTAAGCTCAAAGGTCATTGTGAGTGTGTAGAGTTCAAATTGGATTGGAAGCTTGGGTAAATTTCCATGTATCAACTCATAAGAAGAGTAGCTAATAGGAAGTTTTAAAGCTGAAAAATATGACCAAAGGCCATTACTAAGTTTGGTACTTCAATCCTTCCTATACCTACTAATCATTCATGTTAGTATCCTAGTGATCTTTCTATTGGTAACTTTAACTTAACCATTAGCTTAGCAGTGATAATAGGTTGTGAGTTTATGTTGTGCCTCCAACTATTGCATTATTTTCTAAAACTTAGATCTTTTGAAGTGGGTTCCATTATCATAAATAAGTCCTTTTATAAAACCAAACTTGTTTACCACCTACTGTTGTACAAACCATGTTGCAATGGTGGATGCATAGTCTAATACTACTATAGCTTCTACTCACTTGGTATAGTAGTCAACCACAAAAATGATGCAAGACTTCCCATTTAACATGAAAGTGATGGATCCCATGAAGTTAGTGCTCTAAAGATTGAAAGGCCCTCATGTTTAGATCCACTATTTAGGTTCTTCCATTTGAATGATCATTCCCCCATTTCTTTCATAGCCCTCACATAAAAGGGAGAAGTGGTAGGCCTCCCTAAAGATCATTAGCTAGAGGTATCATTCCATGAGAATCTTCATAGCCATCATCTTTCCTACATAGTGGTCCTCACAAGGATCCTCATATGCATCTTGAAGGATGTGCAACTAATCATCATCTGGTGCACAAGATCAAACTAGGCCATTAGCACAAACCTTGAATAGGCTGCCTTGGATATTCATATAATTCTTAACCTAGTGAATAAACTCTTGCTTCTTCTTATTATCCCATTCTATTAGAGTCTCCTATGTGAGAAGATAGAAGAAGAAATCACCATACCAATTAGTATCCCTAGGTTCTTAAACATTAATGAATTTAGCAAAGAGGCATTCATCTAGAAATTGATTAGATAAGGCTTCTTATCCTTCTTCCTATTACTTCCATAATGAGACAAGTGTTCAATAATCACGTTCTCCATTTCTTTCTTGTCCACCATGGTCACATAAAATTCCTACAAAATCACTAATCACTGTGTGATACAAGGACCCACTCTTGGCTTATTCATGAGGAAATGGATAGCACAATGATTAGTGTGCACAAAGATTTTATATTCAAATACATAGTACTTGAATTTTTCCAAGGCATACATCACTACCATGAGCTCCTTCTTAGTGGTGATGTAATTAAGTTGTGCACTTAAAATTCTTTGAATTGCATAATGGATATAATATGGATATTTTTTATCATCTAATTATGTAAGGACCATCTCCAAAGCATAGTTTGGTGCATTCATCATTATGTGAAATAGTATGAACCAATCTAAAGCTTATAGAATTGAAGTTCATTTACTTTAACTATTGGAATGCTTATTCACATTCTTTGGTCTAGTAAAAAGATGCATCCTTCTTTGTAAGCTTTGCCAGTGGTTTGGTGATCTTAGAGAAATTCTTGATGAAGCACCTATAGGAACTAGTATGTCTAAGAAATAACCTCATACCTTTTATAGTTTGAGGCTATTTAGTGATTTCTTGGATTACCCATACTTTCTTTAGATCCACCGTAATCTTTTTTCTTGAAATTTGATGTACTAGAAAAATGCCTTATTGAATCATCAAGTGGCCTTTTTCTAATTGAGTCATATGTTTATCTCCACACAGCATTTTCATACCTACTCTATATGGTTCAAGGCTTGCTCAATTTTGGTATCATACATGGAGAAGTCATCCATGAAGACTTCCATACCACTACTAATTTGCTACTAAAAATGCTAAGTACTAACCATTGGAAAGTTGTAGGGGCATTGCATAGGCCAAAAGGACATATTTTTATATGCAAAAGTTCCCTAGGGACTTTTGAATGTTATCTTGGCCTAATCTTCTAGTGTTAACTAGACTTGGTTATAACTAATATGACAATCAAGAAAACTATAGTAGTTGTGCCCTATAGTTGTATTCAATACCTAGCCCACAAATGGCAATGAAAAATGATCCTTAAATATTATCATATTCAATAGCCTAAAATCTATCTAGACTCTCCATTTTCGTTCTTTCCTTAGCACAATCATGATTGGGCTTATCCACTCACTTTCTAATATAAGATAGATGAATCTACCCTTAATAAGTTGTTAAACTTTATCATTAATAACTTCCTTAATCTTAGGATTTAATCTCCTCCGTGGCTACCTCCTTGGCTTAATAGAGGGGTTTTTATAGATCTAATGTTGGCATATCCATGGATCTATCCCTATCAACTCATGATGTGACCATGCGAAGACTATTGAACATTTTTTCACTACTTTTAGGACATTTGTTTTTCCTTAGGCAAGATTGACATTACTTATTACAGGCATGTTATTATTAAAAAAAATAATCTAATGTTACCAATAAATCCTTAAGTTCAAGGGACTTCTAATTAAAATCATTAAGGATTTCCAACTTTTCCTAATCTATATCCTTATTTTCTATGGAAGAGTTGGTTATCAATTTTCTTGAGTCCATTCAAGTTGTGTATGTAGGAACTTATGAGGAGCTTCACTAGTTACATGCATATTGTAAAATCAAAACTATTATCTATTGTTAGCCACTAGGTATCTTCTTGTTTCTTGGCTACTGTATATATGCACCTTTGAACATTTGATGCTTCAACACATTAATTACATGCTTGGATGGATGTTCTTTTCATGGCTCATATTCTTTGCATTCACTGGCTCATTGTATTACTATATGTGATGTACAACACTCACTTCTTTTTAATCTTCACAAACTAATTTTCTTTGGAGATTTTCAAAGAAAGGTCTCTAATCCCTATCTTGATATCAATGATACTAAGCCAAGCCTTACCCATGATAATGGGAAAGTTCCCTTTGCAATTTTCCATGTGGATCACTAGAAAATTTGTTCTGGATGGCCAATCACAGATGATGGTCATAATATCCTCTATCAATCCTAATGGAATAGTGATGAATTGATTCACAAGATCTAACTTGATATTACATTTCTTTAATCAGGGTAGTTTTCAAATCTTATACATCGCCTAAGAAATTAAGTTTATCTTAGAACCCAAATCTACTAAAGCCTTGCATGGATCATTTCCTTTGATTTCCAAAGAGATGAGGGAACTCATAGGATCAAATCATTTCCTAGAAAATTATCTAGCCTTGATCTAATCCATACTTGCATGGCCCAATATGACAATGTATACATTGAAGGATGTTTGATTTGAAGGAGGCTTGATGGTAATTCTAGAAGCAACTGATGCAAGGTTATTAGCCAAGAATGTTTGCAAGACCTTTTGTGACCTAGTTGGACTAAAGAAAATCCTATTCTAAGGCTTGTTCTCTAAGCCACTCAAATTATGATTCAACTATAGGTGTACTATGTTGGTGACATTTCATTTTTATGGCTATAATGGAATTTCCCCTTGCAATGTTGATGCAATTAATAAAGATGTGGTATTATAAGACGTAGGATTAGGTGATGGATACAAGGATAAGTAGAGGAATTAGCAACTCTTGGAGTAAGGGTTCAGTGATATTCCGAAGGATAGCAATGATGAGTGAAAGGAGTGTGGCTTGAAGAGTCACAAGGAAATACAAGTTCTTGGACATACTATCCATAAGTATTTGGCTATCAATAAGGATATCTCTATCATGATGGTGGTGTCCCCCACAACTCTAGGCTTTACCACTATTGATTTTTCTCTTAAGGCTAACATGGTGCTTCAATTAGATAATATTGTGTTTGATGGAACTATTACCTATAATTTCCTTATGGATAAGGCAATCTCCTAGGTAGTTTATTTCCTAATAATTTCAAATTCAATGTGTATATCCCATATTCTTGAAGATGTGACACTATAGGAAAGCATCTATCAAGATGTTCATATTGAAAAATGACACATTCATCATCATCTATTCCTAAATATAAAACCTCATCAACTACTACAACCTTATCTTTTTTTTGATAATGATCCATGCCTACATTATTTTATCTCATTCTATCTCTACTACTATCTTTCTTTGTCTTCTCCTCTAGTATTTTGAGAATAGTTTGGAACTTCTCATCTAAGGAGTCCTACATGTTATCCACATTAGCTCATATTTCAATAATAGATTTTTGGATTAGCAAGGTTTTTCTTTGTACCACTTTATTTAGTTATGCTTCCTTCATTGAATCATAGAATCACATTTCCCTTTTATGAATGGAAAGGTCCCTATTATACTTCTCTATACTTTCTCTGTTCTTCAGCTATCCTTTTTTCTTGGCTCTCATCTCTAAAAGTATCCCTTGGGCATTGAAACACCATGAAAATTACGAGTCGGCCTCAGGCAAAGATTCGCAATTCAAGCGAGAGCGCGCATCGTCTTTGTTCAAGGACAAGTTTATGCTCTATTACGCATGAGAGCGTAATGAGCGTAATGGGCTCCAAAATAGTCAAAAGGCAAAATCTAGAGAAGTACAACAGTTCGACACTTTTTTTTCGCGGCGTAAGGATAACTTGTCTTTACGCTCGTTACGCAATGATGCGTATCATAGCGTATTTCATCATCAAGACTAGACATTGTTTATGCTTCGTTACGTGCGGCTGTGTAGTGAGCATAAGACAGTTTTGCATCTATTGTTTTTATGTCAGATTATGCTCAAACACGCAACACAACGCGAATGAGCGTAATATAACCCAAAAACAGTTTCAACATGCTCAACACGCACCTGCTCTTCATACGCACAATACACAAATGAGCGTATTGTGTGTAGTCACAGTTTGACATAAAATGGTCAAGTCAACGGTACCCGAAACGTTCGGAATACACGTCATCAGGGTTGCGTCTTTTCCACGGGACATCGCAGCCTATAAATGCACCAGTTGAAAAAGATACAAGAATGGGGGGCAATTCAAAAGGACAAGAGCATTTTCTGAGCAAGGAAACACTTATCACCTTGAGCAGAGAAACAGAGAGAAACCTTTTGGCAATTGTCAACACCACCACTTTTCAGCAGAAACATAGCATAGTTCGCTTAAGCCTCAGCAACAAGAGCAATCATTCCTTTGGGGAAGACACGACTTTCTCCATTAGCGATTGTTGTCCTGAGCAGAAACTACCCGAAGAAAAGAAGCAGAACAAGGATCGTGAGGTCGTCTTACCCGGTTTACAGGCTTTACTAGTCAGAAACATTTGATCGGTAGACGTTAGAGCTTGACCTTCCTTGCATCCCATCTTTGGCCTACGAGGTAGATCAGACTTCTGTTTGGGCAGTTTTCTTGTTGTTTTGTGCTTATTTTCACATCAAGTTATTGGGGTCTTTCCCATTGTAACGTGACACAAAAATCATACATTCTTTTCAGAATCAAAGCATAGATCTTTGAAATCACGTGTTTTTCTCCTGTTAGCCTCCTCTTGGCGTGTTTAGCATTATCATCGTAGTGATTTATCCACGTCGTTTTCCTCTCATTTCACGATTCCTTGAACCAGGTCGAACCACGCAAATATTCTTAATCTCCATCGTTTTACTGACCCGTAAGTCCCTTTTTGATCGACAAGACCGTTCAGGGCGCCTCGAATTCATTTTTCCAGCTTAGCCCTCGCACGGATCCATGGTTAAAACTGTATACATGGAATCTCGTTTGGTATTTCCAACTGCTGACGTTTTCCATCATTATAGTTTTCTGGCACTAGAAGGAGGGCCGTCTAGGTTCTGATCCGTCTTTTTGGGTAACCCTGTTAGTGATCTATACCCAAAATCGTAAACGTAATACCTCCAGGGAAGCTTACGATACGTCGTGTGGTGTAGATCGATCTCAGTAACGATTCCTTTGGAATCCAGCAGGGTAGAAAGCCTATTTGCGATCTTATCGCCAGCCATTTTTTTTTAGATCTAATTTCCAGTTATCATCCATTGATCGATGGATTCTCTTTACACAATCACATCTTCCATGGACCCTGTTGATTTGGGTGCCACATCTGTGAACCCTATCGCCGTAACCAAGCCAGCTCCTAGTGCGGTGGGATCTCAAGGACCATCGCATCGATCACTGAGGCTTCAGGGGAAAGAACCCATCTTTACGCTCGTAACCCCTGAAGAGTACAATTTCATCTGCATCAAGATCCAGACGAAGCTGGCCCTCAGCCGAGCTGAGATCGAAGCGAAGCGAAATTTTGAAATAATCAACCGAGGGGGCCACGATTTCAAACCGATGGCCTATGACATCATCCCTTTGACTAAGCAGCAACATGAGCTCATAACGCAGTTGGTCATGGTCAAAAGTTAGGCTGTACAGGTTATGGTAGAACCCCAGAATGGAGAGGAGGAAGAAGATGAGTTCGCGGCACAGTCCGAGCACTCATTCCACACCCTGAGCCCCCAAACCTACATTAATTCGGTATTCCCACTCAATGGGGAGGCCGCCTCCCTTAACGCAGCCATGACCACGCAGATGCCTCTTCCGGTCCTACCACAGGCCACCGCGCAACCATCTGGGCTGCAAGTACAAATACCCCATAATAACGTGGGGGAGATTTCGTCACCGCGTATACTTAGCATCCCATTGGTGGTCCCGGAAACCACTGCGCCTCATTTCATCCCCCACGTACAACCCCAGCTCACGTCTGCAACACGTCCGGCGCAAACTTTTTTATTCCCACCCCCTCCAACTCAACAAATTGCCACAGCTGTACAGCCGCAATCCTACATCCAACAGCCTGCAACAAGTTAGTGGATCAACCCTGTAGCACAACACAACCCGTCTACAGTGTATGGTGCATAGCCCTCCGTCGCACCTGCGGCGCAAGTTCTACAAGTGGCCCCGCAATATTCCTATCACTACCCCATGCAGCAGGTGGGAGTTAACCTCTCGTCTCAGACTGGTGGGTGGTGGTCTTCATAGGCCCCCCAGCCTGCGGGGATCCTTGCTCCACCAATGGCCAGCCGACCCCTGCCTTCCTTCCCATTTCCTGGCGCTGCCCACCCGGTCCAACCTCCTATGCCATCTGTACAGGCACCTCCGCCGATAGGTCTGGACCAAGCCTTCCAGCTTATCCAGACGCTTACTGAGGAGGTTCGTCACCTTAAGGCCACTGGATCTGAGACCATTCAGATCATGGACTTTTACCAGGATGATTCGATTAGTCCAGTGGTCCCCATGCTATCATTGCCACCAGGGATGTCCCTCCCTCATTTTACCAAGTATAATGGGGAGGGGGATCCCAACACTCATCTAGCCACCTTCAGGTCTGAGTCTTTGTTGTTGCAACAGTGGCCGCACATGCTAATCCGAGTCTTCGCGATGTCTTTAACAGGGAAGTCTTTAGACTGGTATAGAGCTCTCCCACGCTCTTCCATCTCAACCTTGGAACAGCTATTGACTCAATTTGTGACCCATTTTAAATACAACCTGAAACCGGAAGTCACGTTGGATCAGCTTATGGGGGTGAAGCAAGACCTGCTCGAGCTAGTCCAAAAGTTTATACAGCGTTGGAATGCTACTTTGAATGAGATCTACGACCCGATCATGGACTCCCATATTTTGGCGATATTCAAAGGGGTAGTCAACTACTTTATCAAGTCCAAGTTGTATTATCTTGCCCATGGTTATTTACATCAGGCCTTCACTCAGGTCCGAAGCATCCAAGATGCTGCAGAGGCCAGCAAAGACCCGGCGTATGTTGCCTACAGAAACGCACATAACAAGGCCAAAGATAAAGGCAAAGCAGTGACAACGACAGTAGCCGTGTTGACTGAAGGTGCAAAGAACAAGAACAAGAAGGCACCCACGACATCGCCTGAGACCACGGCTAGTGCCACCACCAGCCAAGACATAGCTGCCCCTGAAGGGCCCCCTCAGCCAAAATCAAATTTTGAGCGTTGAAACACTGTGAAAATTACGAATCGGCCTCAGGAAAAGATTCGCAATTCAAGCAAGAGCACGCATCAGTTTAGTTCAAGGACAAGTTTACGCTCTATTACGCATGGCAGCGTAATGAGCGTAATAAGCTCCAAAATAGCCAAAAGCCGGAGAAGTGCAATAGTTCGACACTTTTTCTCACAGCGTATGAATAACTTGTTTTTACCCTCATTACGCGACGGTGCGTACCATTGCGTATGTCATCATTAAAGTTAAGCATTGTTTACGCTTCGCCACGAGCAGCTGCGTAGTGAGTGTAAGTTGCACATTGTTTACGCTTTGTCACACGCAGCTGCGTAGTGAGCTTAAAACAACTCTGAGCTTATTTTTTTTATACCAGATTACGCTCATACACGCAACGCAACGCGAATGAGTGTAATGCAGCCTGAAAGCAAATTGAAGCACGCTCAACATGTACCTGCTCTTCACACGCACAACACGCAAATGAGCGTGTTTTGCATAGTCACAGTCTGACTTAAAATGATCAAGTCAACAAGACCCACGTCATCAGGGTTGCGCCCTTTTCCACGGAGCGTCACGGCCTATAAATACCTCAGTTGACAAAGATACATAGGTTGGCAAATCAGAGAAGGAAAAGCATATTTCTGAGCACCAGAGAACTTAGCACTTTGGAGCAGAGATACAGAGAACAATGCTTTGGAAATTGTTAACATTATCACCTTACAGCCGAAGTAGAGCACAGTTCGCTTTGAGCACCGGTGACAGGAGTAATCGTTTCTGCTGGAGAGACTCTATCAATCAGAAACAATTGATCGGTAGATGTCAAAGCTTGGCCTTCCTTGCATCTCAGCTTTAGCCCACGAGGTAGATCGGACTTCTGTTTAGACCGTTTTGCTTGTTGTTTCGTGCTTGTTTACATCCTGTAATCGGGGATTCCCTAGTGTAATTTCTCATGCAAAATATACATTTTTAAGTCAAAGCGCAGATCTTGAAGCTACGAGCTTCTCTTATGTCAACCTTCTTTCATCGTGTTTAGCATTATCACCGTTGCAATCCGTCTACATTGTTTTCCCCTCGTTTTACGACTCCTCGAACCAGATCGCTTCCTTTTAACGCACTTTGCATTGTTTTACTAACCCGTAAGTCCCTGTCTGATTGACAAGACCGTTCAGGGCACCGCGGATTCGTTTTTCCAGCATAGCCCTCGCGCGGATCCGTGGCTAAAACTGTGTACGCTGGAACCTCGATCGGTATTTCTAGCTGTCGACGTTTTTCGTCGCTACAGTTTTCTGGCGCTAGAAGGAGGGCCTTCAGGCTCCGATCCGAATATTTCGGGTAACCCTGTTAGAGATCCATACCCTAAACCATAGA
>MNCI01004933.1:208854-221098 GCA_015680685.1 Gnetum montanum | reverse complement strand
TGAGGCGAAGCGAAACTTTGAGGTGCTCCACCGAGGGGGTTATGATTTTAAGCCGATAGCCTACGACATAATCCCCTTGACCGAACACCAACATGAACTTATAGCACAGTTGGTCATGGCCAGAGGCCAGACTTCACAACCTGTGGTGGAACCCCATCATGGGGAAGAGGCAGAGGACGAATTTGTGGCTTTTTTGGAACATTTGTTCCATACTCTGACACCTCACACGCACATAAATCCATTGTTTTCTTTCGACGGAGAGGCAACCTCTCTTGACCCAGCCGCAATCGCGTAGACGCAAATCCCTATCTTTCCGTAGGTCAACGCGCAGTCGTCTGGGTTGCAAGGACAACAACCACACCATAACGCGGGGGTGGGTCCATCCCAACAGGTAGTTAGTATTCCGACGGTGGTCCTGGTAACCTCCGCGCCCCATTTCATCCCTCAGGTACAAGCTCACACTGTACTGACAACTCGCTCAGCGCAAATGTTCCCGCCCCCACCAACTCAGCAAAACACCGCGGCCGTACCACAGCAGATCTTTGTTCAATACCCTGCAACAAGTCAATGGATCAACCCTGCTACACAACACCACCCGTCTGCAGTGTACAGTGCACAGCCTTCGGTCGCACCTGTGGCACAATTTTCGCAGGTGTTTCCTCAATATACCTACCATTATCCTGCGCAGCAGGCAGGAGTTAACCTCTCGTCTTAGACCGGTGGATGGTGGTCTTCGCAGGCCCCCCACCCTGCAGGAATCCCTGCTCCACCAGCAGCTAGCCAACCCCTTCCTACCTTCCAGCTTCCTGGAGCTGCCCGCCCAGTCCAGCCTCCTATACTTGCTGCATAGGCACCTCCGCCAACAGGTCTGGACCAAGCCTTCCAGCTTATCCAGACGCTTACCGAAGAGGTTCGACGCCTCAAGACCACTGGATCTGATACCATTCAGATCATGGACTTCTACCAGGATGATCCGATCAATCCAGCGGTCCCCGTGCTGTCATTGCCACCAGGGATGTCCCTCCCCCATTTTACCAAGTATAATAGAGAGGGGGATCCCAACACTCAACTAGCCACCTTCAGGTCTGAATCTTTGTTGTTACAACAGTGGCCTCACACTTTAATCCGAGTCTTCGTGATGTCATTAATAGGGAAGGCTTTAGACTGGTATAGGGCTCTCCCACGCTCTTCCATTTCAACCTTGGAAGAGCTGCTGACTCAATTTGTGACCTGTTTCAAGTACAACCTGAAGCTAGAAGTCACGTTGGAATAGCTTATGGGGGTGAAACAAGACCCGCTCGAGCCAGTCCAAAGGTTTATACAGCGTTGGAATGCTACCTTGAATGAGATCCGTGACCCGATCGCAGACTCTCATCTACTGGCTATATTCAAGGGAGCAGTCAACGAATTTATTAAGTCTAAGCTGTATTATCTTTCCCCTGGCAATATACATCAGGCCTTCGCCTAGGTCCGAAGCATCCAAGATGCTGCGGAGGCCAGCAAAGACCCAGCATATGTCACCTATAAAAATGCACACAACAAAGCCAAGGACAAAGGCAAGGTAGCAACAACGACGGTAGCTGCGCTAACTGAAAGCGCGAAGAACAAGAATAATAAGTTGCCCACGACAGAGCCGCCCGAGGCCACGGCCGGTGCCAACACCAACCAAGCCACAGCTGCCCCTGAACAGACCCCCCAGCCAAAGCCAAATTTTGAGTGTAAAGATCATTCAAAATATGCGGCTTTACCTGTGAAGCATTCCGAACTGCTGAAACAACTGTTAGTGGCAGGACACATTCAACCTAAGAAGGTGTCCGAGGAAGCCCTGAAGCGTCACAGGCGTCACTGTGAACTGCTGAAGGACCCTTCTTTAGCTCTGCCTAACGAACTGGCAGTTCCAAGATCTTTCAGGCTGGACCGTTTCTGTAACTACCACCAGATGTGTGGTCACGACACGGATTACTACTGGGCGTTGAAAGACGACATTTAATGCATGATCGATGAAGGTCATCTAAAATTAGACTGTAGTAACCCTACGCGTCCAGAAAACCAAACGCTGCATGTGTATAAGGATCCATTAAACACAAACTATGATCCCTATACAATCACTGTAGTGAGTACGGACGCTGAGCGTAAAGGACCACCAAAGAAGCCTTTTGTTTTGCGCGTCCCCGCCAACTCACAAAGGGGGCCAACTACTTCAGCGGCAGCCGGGGGGGTCTCATGACCACCTTTTATCATACAGGCACCTTCCCAGGTACGCCCTCAGTCACGTGACAGCACTCAAGCCACGACTCCATCTGCGCCCACGCCTAGAGCACCCTTCATTATCCGGGTGCCAGAACCACGGCCTGCTCCTCTCATGCAGGGGCAGACCTCTCGTCAGCATAACCATTCATTGCCTTCCAAGAGAAAGGAGGAGGGCAGTTCAATTAACGCAGCAAAAGACCACCCTACGCTCAGCTTCCCTAAGCCCAAGCCCCTGGCCTCTGTGCCTTTGTCCATGCCTCAAAAGCAGGCTAAAGGTACAGAAACGCAGCCACCTTCTCTTGGCAGAAAAAGGAACAGCCCTCCCACTGACACCGCTCCGCCTCGAGAGATCTGTCTCTTGGACCGAATGGAGGAGGACAAGGGGGATAAACAACCCTGCCGAGAGAAGGACCTCCTTGACGCATTCATGCAGGTCAAACAAGCTCTTAAGCAAAAGAACACAACGCTGAGCTTGTACGACTTACTGATGACTTCTCGAGAACACCGTAAGGCTATGGTACGCATGTTGACATCCATATCAGTGGATGCCAACCTACCAGCAGAAGAGGAAGCGATACACGCTATCATGTTTCCTTCCGAAGCTGAACAACCCAAGCCCACCTGACTGACCTTTCTTGAGGAGTCTGTCAAAGACGACCCGGAGAAAGGTCAAGTAACGATTGAGCCTATGTTCATTACCATTCGGGTTGGCCAGTACCGGATCCGAAGGGTACACGTGGATGATGGTGCAACTGCCAACGTCGTTCCCTATTCCATCATGGATAGGTTGGGATTGGTTGACCAGATCACTCCCACGACGACAACTTGCGTGAAATCATTCAACGGAGCACGGGTTCAAGTCAAGGGGACAGTACGTATTGAGTTTGTGGTGGGGGATCAATTCCCGACGAAAGCCACATTCTTAGTTGTCGAGGAGATGCCCGGCTTCAACTTAATCTTAGGGAGGTCATGGTTAGCCCAACTGAGGGCGGTCTCGTCACCGATACATCAAGAGATACACCTGCCCTACGCCGGAGGGGAGGTTGTCATATGCGGCGACGAGGTCACCCTCAGGACCGTTAACAAACATTGAAGAAGAACGGGGTTCGGAGATCGAAACAACTGACGATCAGTCCCATCTCCAAGCCCCTGAACAAAACGACAACAAGGACAATGGTCTAGCCTGGGCCGACCTGCCATTTCTGGATGATAGCGTAGAGGAGTCAAACCCCAAACCTCCTCTCCCTTACGCAGTGCTCAACGTGAAGGCCATCAAGAGACAATTGCGTATCGACGATTGAACAATGGTCTTCTGCGTGTAACACTATTTTCGTGTAAGTTAGCACACTCCTCGTTTAGCAGCTTCTTTTGTTTGTTTCAACATACTTTTTCGCTATATCTGCTTTTTGTGTTTACGCCTTGCATTTTTGCGTGTTTCATCGTACTCGCGTTAGTTATGCTTTCGCATTACTTCACGCATTTATACACCTTTACATTTTTGTTACAATTTACGCAGTCAGCCCGCAACGGCCTTAAACTAGTTATACAAAGTTAACCCATTCACACCGTTGTATGCAGTTACGCAGTTGGCCCGCAACGGCCTTAAACTAGTTGTCTACAATCCTCATTTACACTTTCACATTATTTTACGCACTTATGCAGGATTATATTCTGTTATGTGGTAACTTGTATGTTGGCCTGCAATGGCCTTAACTAGTAATGCAGGATTACTTATTATCATTTATGCAGTGACCCTTTGGCCCGCAACGGCCTTAAACTAGTTATAAAAAATCAACCACCTCCTTATACTGTTATAAGTAGTTACGCAGTCAGCCCGCAATGGCCTTAAACTAGTAGCTAATTTACGCAAACTCGTATGTCGGTCCGTAATGGCCTTAAACTAGTAGCTAATTTATGCAAACTCGTGTGCTAGCCCGCAATGGCCTTAAACTAGTAGTCCGGAGTTATCTACAATCACCATTTATGCTTCCGGCCTGCAATGGCCCTAAACTAGTTCCAGCCCGCAACGGCCTTAAACTAGTTATACAAAATACAAAATCAATCTTTTCGTACTGTTATGCATAGTTACGCAGCTGGCCCGCAACGGCCTTAAACTAGTAATGCAGGACTGTTTATTATCATTTACGCAGTTACCCTCTGGCCTGCAACGACGTTAAACCAGTTATCCGAAGTTATCTATAATCACCATTTACGTTTTCTTTACTTTACGCATCAGGCCCGCAACGGCCCTAAACTAGGAATTACGCTATCATTATTACTTAGGTGAACTTTTCAACAGTTACACTCATACTATATCGACGAAACAAAAAAAATATAGATGTAATTGATATCCAACGCATCCACCAAGTTTTATAACATGTCTTTCCAGTCATTTGTAACATGATACTACACTCAACATTAACAAAATTTTGCGTCAATAATAATTACACATTCCCCCTACTGCCACTATCACCGGTATCTTTTAACTCTGAATCCAGCCCCAAAAGGTCGTCCTCTAGTGGGCCATCGTTTCTGGGGATTATCCCTTCATGAAAGATTGCCTCTTCATGAGGCTCTCGTTCCAGCATTGGCTCCACAGGAGGATGCTCTTCATCGTTTCGTTCCACCTCTGCTTCCATTGTTTCCTCTCCCAGCCTTTCAGCTAGCGTACTTTCTCTACCTTATTCCGGTACCTAAAACCAAATAACATCAAAAAATTAGAATAGACGACGCTAGTCAGAAAATTCTCCAACTAAGCCATGCGTAAACTTACTCGCGACGGCCCTGCTTCAGCGACAAAGGGAAGCTTGTCCAAACCAACCCACAAACGCTGCATGATCTCATCCTCTGTCAGGTCTGGCCACACATCCTCGCTCAACCCAGCGCCAGCTTTCACCTTCCCTTTCTCCACGCTACTCCAGCAGGGTGGATCTGGGAAGAAAGTAGGGATTGTAGCCTGATTCCCAAGTAAAACCATTGCTCTCTCTGGGGATGCAGTTATAGTCACCTGCTCTTCAAACTTCTTGAAAGCTTCGGACGCTCTGATGGTGTCAAAGAAAACCTCCAGGGATCGAGCTTTAACGGCGGAATCGCGGTAACGTTTTATATAAGCGGTGCTTTCCCTTTTATATACATGCTTGTGGTCCTTCTCCTTCTGCCCCCATTCCTGTACGCTCGCGCAGTAGTCCCTCCAATCCCAGCTTTTCTGAGCTAGGAGCTCAATTTGCATCCTTTGCTCTACTAACGCCCGACTGGTCTGTACGCTCTTCTTGATGGCTGTCCAATAACGGGAGTGATCAATAACAGCGGTATGCCAGTCTTCATCCCCCTTCGCTCGAGCTTGTAGGAACTCGTACCGCACCCTTAGGTCGTCGACTTCCTTGCTCAAGGATTCAACCCTCTGCTCTGACCGTTGCAGCCTTTTCCATAGGCCTTCATTAACATTCCTACTTTCCCATACGGAGCGCGTCGAGCGTAACACACATTTACGCATTTCCTCATAAATGTGGCATGGCACGACTGCCCCATCGGGTGGGGGCTCCGATGTGTCTAGGTCAATGGGCTCCGCGGGATCCCATCGGAGGTGAGCTCCTGACAGAAAATAAGCATCAATACGGATGACACATTACCAAGACATCATGTTGTAACTTTGTCAACTTACCAGCGCCAGGTTCAACGCGTTCCAGATGCTCGATCATGTCACTGACGACGCCTTCCATGAAGGCAAATTTATCGGGGATGTCTCTCCACATTTTGCTAACAGCAGCAGACGTTGAGGCATCTTCTTCCCTTATAGCGTAATTTGGTTAGACATTGCCTCCATTAACAGATTTTTTTAAAACACGCTAACGCACTCATTACCTCTGCCGGTGACAGTGGCGATTTCATCAACATCTTCCGTATCTCTTTCCCTTTCACGCACTGGAGTCTGTGCATCACTGGTTCTGGTAGCTGGGGTCTCCTCACGCACCCCAATCTGTACGCGGCTTCCGCTAGCTGCTGGGGCCACCTCACGCACTGGAACCTGCACACGGCTCGTATTAACAGCAAGGGCCTCTTCTTCCAAAATTGAGGCCCCCTCTCCACGGCTTAGTACCATCGCCCCTGTCTCAGGGGTCAATTCCCCTATCATTTTTGTTGTTTACACCACCATACGTTAGCATATAATTCCAGATCATCTAAGTAAAGCATTGCGTATACAATCCTTTCACACTCACCAGGCGGAGGCTTATTCCACTGCACCTTGATCCCAACAGTTTGGCCTGCATCACCCCCAAGGGCCTCGGTTAGCCGGAGCCTTTTTTGCTGAGATGCCGATTCCACAACCTCCTCCGCCAAGCGTTTCCCCTGCGAGGCATCGCCGGTGTAGGTAGGCATTATCCCACCTACGCTGTCAAGACCTCGCACTCGGGGCACCGTCAAGCCTTTAGTCGTTACAGACAACGACTCCCTGATCCCTTCCGGCGGATCCTGCCCACGGGTAGTGCTGAGAATGTGGGCAATCCAAGGTCTGGATAGCTGGTCGCGATCTTGCTGTACCCAGACCCCATTCCTCTGAACGACCAGAAACTCAACAAACCGCCGGAGGCAAGCTATGAAAAAGGCGTAATGCACGTTGAAACGGGACTCGAGCTTCTCCCGAAGCTTGACCATTTCACTGCATAGTCCCTTGGCAAGATGGCTCGCCCAATCAAACCGGGCTCCCTCTTCCAAGACCTCTTGCATGATATGGGTCTGTTCTACCGAAAGGAACTTCGCCTGCGAAAGGGTTTTGGGGAAGGTCCGGGCTCGAAAAAGGGGATAAAGTGTCTTGGCGATCCCCATTTCAAATTTATCACAAGGAAACCCCTTGGTCTCTTTGTGGATCCTCACCCACTCCTTCAGAAACTCCTCGACTCTAGTGCTCCTCTTAGTCTTCACTTTTACGGGAAGGCCGTTCGAGGGGATGCCAAACAGGTCCGAGAAGAGCTGAGCGTTAATATCGAAGTTTATGTGCATGTTATGCACACGCGTGCTAAAACGATCCGCCTTCTCGCTGAAGGAGTTAACCAAGGCTATCATTTTGCTGGCGGGGACATCAAGGGTCGCATCCAAAAATAGGTGCATTAGCCCTGCAGTCTGGATCTTGGTGGTCACTGCAACTGAGGCCGCCGAGTGGCCGAGCCAATGCTGTGCCTCCTTAATATCGCCGTAGCGAAAGAGAACATCCCTCGCCTCGTGGCCGGAAATCGTAAGGGTAATCTCCCGGGATTCCCTGACTGAAAGGCATAAAACGCAAGTCAAACAGAAACATTATTACATAGTGTCCATGATTCACAACACCACGCATAACATTAGAGCACGCAGCGGCCTTACCGAGGCCAAACGGCAATGGAAATGGCGGGAGTTCCTTCTGCACGTCCTCGACGGTGAGGGGCGGATCCAAGGTCCAGTCATTGTGCAGCCACCCGAGTTCTTGAAAATTATTAAAAGGACGCTCATAGCGGGTGTGATACTCATGCATCTCATGGCCAATTTTCCCGATAACACCGGCACGCACGTTGTTGGTCACGGTGAACGCCATTATTGCCGTTTCGGCCCAGGCCAACGTATCGCCATCGCCAATTAACCTGTTTTCATGTATAAAAAACCTGTACCATACAGCGTAAGCTTCTTTTACATTTTGTGCATAGACTTCTCCTACATTGCACGTAGACAACAAGACAGAAAAGTAGACACCAATAAAATCTTCTTACCCGCCCGCGTATTACACCGTGCCTTGTGGGTTCTGGAAGTACGTCGACACATGACGAGCCACGAACAGCGTGTTATATGCATGATAACAGTTGAAATGGGCCATGCCCCAGATCCATTGTAAGCTCCTAAAACCGCGGGCGCTAAGCGCTTGGTCCTCGGGATGGCCCGTGTCGATGGCCCCATTTGTCAAGTAGGCAAGGATCCCCTGCGCAGACCCCGCCAGCAGGTCCTCTAAAATGGCATCGGCAACATCACCAGTTACATTAGACCAGACAATGATGCTGAAGTTGCGCAGTAAAAACTGCAGAAACTCCAGCGCCCCCTTTCGGAACCAGATGGCCTTCCCCTGCACTCGTGTGTGAGGGGGAGGGACATTGGGGACGATGGGGTTCAACCAGCACAAAACCCCAATGAGGTCTAGCACAATCAGGATGGGCTTCAGCACGACACTGTATAGAAAAGCCAAAGTGTATATTAACACCTACATTTGCATTCACACGACTAACACAGAAAACTCATAAAATGCACCCAGGCCGAAATCGCCCAAACCCTTGCATTAATGCAAGGTTCGTCTCTGACAACGGTGATAAACGCAACCTTTTCAAACCCTCGCATTAGCCCGAGGTCCATAACTCGAAATCAACATGCACGCAAACGGAAATATACCACAAAAAGTAGCCATAGAAATGAATGTAAGCACATAAGGAATGACTAACCGGTTCAACGGCGTAGGGTCACCAACATCGATCAACGCCTGCGAAACACAGTCCAGAGTTGCTTGCATTTCGTCGATTTTGGCCAGTTTTGTGTTCTTCTTCTTATTCTTCGGTGCCGTTGCGACGGCTTCAGAATTCTTTCACACCTTAACGCTTGCAAATCTTCACAAGATTACATGCCCTAACTCTCTGCTCTTCCTTTTCTCAGCGACAGTCATGAATTTGAATTCTCGATAGCCAACAGCCTGTTCTCATCGAAGAACCACTTACTTATACGCGAGCATCACTGACTTGATATCATATTTAAGCGGAACTTTCCTGAAACGGAATCCGAAAAACCACATATTAATGCGGTTGATGTCGCACGCGCCGCTATCTGAAATGATGTTAAACTACCACATCTTATCGCCTCGTAATTGGGTTACATTGATTATAGCTTGTCTATAATATTCAAAATTCAGTTACCCTTCCATGTTCGGTGACATCACGTCACTTGTCTCCTAACCATTTACGCACTTGCCGGTTTTGCAGGACAGACGGAGAATGGACACCACAGTTTCAACACCCTTAACTTTGATAGGCCCATACGGGAAGTTAATTAGACAGTTTGACTCCACGTTAGTAGACGTTAACCTCCCCTTAGAAAGCGTAACAATAGCCACATCAGAGACGTCCCCAGAATGGCCAGAACATTCAACGCGCACGCTATACCTGGAGGCTGGAGACATAACCGAGGACCCCCTCAGTGAGGTCCCTATCGTTACGCATAAGGGTGAGACTAAAACGCTCAAAGTTAGTTCTTTGTTAGACGAAAAAATGCACAACACTATAAAATAGGTCTTGCAAGACAACATTACTGTCTTTGCATGGTCATACGAGGATATGCCTGGGTTAGATCCTAGGTTAATCAAGCATAACATTATCCTGGATCCACAGATTAAAGCGGTTAGGCAAAAGGCACGCAAAATCAAACCAGAGATCACGCTAGCGGTGCGTGATGAAATCACTAAGCTATACCAGGCTGGTTTCATCCGCACAGTCGATTACTCAGACTGGGTATCCAAAATTGTGGTCATGCCGAAGAAGACCAGGAGCATACGCATATGCATAGACTTCCGGGATTTGAACAAGGCCACAATCAAGGATAACTTCCTGTTGCCGAGTATCGACCAGCTAGTGGATACAACAGCTGGGAATACGCTTCTGTCCTTCATGGATGGCTTTTCAGGCTATAACCAGATTCGCATTAACCCAGAACACCAACTGACCATGACGTTCAGGACACCCTGGGGCACATTTTGCTACACCATGATGCCTTTTGGTCTGAAGAATGCCAAAGCAACATACCAACGGGCCATGACATACATCTTCAGTGATTACCTCCTAGGAAGGCTGAATGATTACGTAGACGACATAGCTGTGAAGTCTTTGAAGTCAGAAGATCATTCAAAGGACCTGGAGTTAGTCCTTAAAAGATGTTTCACACACGAGCTTCGGCTTAACCCAAAGAAGTGTGTATTCAGAGTCAAAACCGGACGCATGATGGGGTTTGTGGTATCAGAAACCGGCATACGAGTTGACCCTGATAAAGTCAAAGCCATTGTCGAGTTAACACCTCCCACAGACCTCAAGCAATTACATGGGTTACAGGGACGCTTACAGTTTATACGCCAATTCATTTTGAGGTTAACCAACAAGTTACACCCTATGCAACACTTGCTGAAAAAGGGGGTTAATTTCGAATGGACCGATGATTGCCAGCGTGCGTTTGATAGTTTAAAACAAGAACTGCAACATTTGCCGACGGTTTTCCCGCCACAAAGGGATTTTCCTTTTTTCATTTACCTCGCAACTTCGGACGTAGCAATAGCAGCGTTACTTTGTCAAAAAAGGGATGATGGGTCAAAAATGCCCATCTACTACTTGAGCCATGGTCTATGTGCGTACGAGATGAGATACAATGACGTCGAGCGTAATTGCTTAGCATTAGTTTTTACGCTTAAGAAATGTAGGCATTATCTTTTTCGTAGTCAAGTTAACGTCATCTATAAAAACAACATCCTTAGAGCCATTACGCATAGCTTATACGAGAGTAGTAAAATAGCTCGCTGGAAGGCTATCACGGCACAATTCGATCTGCACTATATTGGCCAATCATCCACGAAAGGCCAAGCTATAGCTGACCAGTTAATAACTTCACCGATTAACAATCATGCAACCATAGAACCAGAAATCTCGGACGAACATGTACACAGTCTAAGCCCTGCCTCGATAGGCCTCGAAGCAACGTTATATTTTGACGGAGCTTCCACTACTAAAGGCGCCAGTGCTGCCACTGTTGTTACGCTGTCGCCTGAGGATGTGCATCTACACGCTTATCGCTTGACCTTCCCTTGTACGAACAATGTAGCAGAGTACGAGGGGCTCCTCAGGGGATTACTAACTACAGGTGAACTCGATGTTCAACACCTGGCGGTTAGGGGCGATTCAATGCTTGTCATAAATCAAATCACTGGAGTCTACGCCTGCAAGGCTGTACATTTGCAGCCTTATTGCGAGCAGGCTAAAGATCTTCTGAGGCGATTTACGACCTTCGACACCCAACACGTCCCACGAACCGACAACATGCTGGCCGATGCACTGGCCACCCTGGCTTTACACATGCCTTCACAGCTGTTTAACACCTGCCCTGCATTAATTACAAACTGCGCAAACCCTATCATTCAGGCGGCGCAAATCTCCTCTCTTCTCGAGGAAACCACGCCTGAATGGTACGATAATATCAAAACTTATCTTTTACAAGGTGAGCTGCCATCTACATTAATGCATGCACAGAAAGACGCAATCCGTAAACGGGCTAGGCAATACGTCATCATCAGAGACAGCACTCTCTATAGACGCTCCTTTGATGGCGTGTTGCTTACCTGCATTGACAAAGACCAAGCGTAACACATAGTCAGCGAGGTTCACGAGGGACTGTGCGGTGGCCACGTAGCCCCATGGGCTATGGCCCTAAAGATCCACCGCTTAGGATACTACTGGCCACGCATGGAAAGAGATTTCTTGACAAAGGTTAAAACCTGTGACACGTGTCAACGTCATGCAAATCTTATACACGTGTCACCTACAGAACTGCATACAACGCAGATAACATGGCCATTTCAATGATGGGGACTAGACATCATAGAACCCATCACGCCAAAATCTTCTGTAGGGCATAGCTTCATTATTACCACTACTGAGTATTTTATGAAGTGGGTAGAAGTTGTCCCCCTGCGGAAAATCACATCCCAACAGGTTTGCCATTTTATCTTGGACAACATAGTAACCAGATTTGGTCTCCCAATGACTGTTGTGACCGACAATGGGCCACAGTTTAGTAGCGCGGATACCAAATCCTTCTGTGACAACCTAGGCATTAGATAGTCTTTTTCCTCTCCCTATTACCCGCAGGCGAATGGTCAAGCTAAAGCATCAAACAAAATAGTCATCAATATGCTCAAGAAAATGCTCGACGGCAACAAAAGGCGGTGGCACGAACA
>MNCI01004933.1:190801-205995 GCA_015680685.1 Gnetum montanum | reverse complement strand
CCTCGTTTTACGACTCCTCGAACCAGATCGCTTTCTTTTTACGCACTTTGCATTGTTTTACTGACCCGTAAGTCCCTGTCTGATCGACAAGACCGTTCAGGGCGCCGTGGATTCGTTTTTCCAGCATAGCCCTCGTGCGGATCCGTGGCTAAAACTGTGTACGCCGGAACCTCGATCGGTATTTCCAGCTGTCGACATTTTCCATCGCTACAAGCATAAAGATCGTTCAAAATACGTGGCCCTTCCTGTGAAGCATTCTGAACTGCTGAAACAGTTGTTAGCAGCAAGATACCTTCAACCTAAGAAGGTATCTGAGGAAGCTCTGAAGCGTCACAGACGCCATTGTGAATTGCTGAAGAACCCTTCCTTATCCTTGCCTAACGAACCACCAGTTCCGAAATCTTTCAGGTTGGATCGTTTTTGTGACTACCACCAGATGTGTGGTCACGACACGGATTACTGCTGGGCATTGAAAGACGACGTTCACCGCATGATCGACGAAGGTCATCTAAGATTAGACGGCAGTAACCCAACGCATCCAAAAAACCAAACACTACATGTATATACGGACCCGTTGAACGCAAACAACGCTCCTTATACAATCAATGTGGTGAGTACGGACGATGAGCCGAAAGGTCCGCCAAAACAACCTTTTGTTTTGCGTGTGCCCGCCAGCTCACCAAAGGGGCCAACCACTTCACAGGCAGCCAGTCGAGTCTCGCAGCCACCTTTCATCATACAGGCACCTTCTCCGATACATCCTCAGTCACGTGGCAGCGCTCAAGCCCCGGCTTCGTCTGTGCCCATGCTTAGGGCACCCTTCATTATAAGGGCACCAGAACCATGGCATGCTCCTCTCACGCAGGGGCAGACCTCCGGTCAAAAGAGCCAATCGTCACATCCCAAGCGAAAGGGGGAGGAAACTTCAATTAATGCAACAAAAGACCACCTTACGCTCGGCTTTCCTAAGCCTAGGCCCCTGGCCTCTGTGCCTTCGTCTATGCCTCAGAAGCAGGATAAAGGCACAGAAACGCAGCCACCTTCTCTAGGCAGAAAAAAGAACAACCCTCCCACTGACACCGCTCTGCCTCGGGAGATCCGTCTCTTGGGCCGAATGGAAGAGGATAAGGGAGACAAACAACCCAACCAAGAGAAGGACCTCCTCAATGCATTCACACAAGTTAAACAGGCCCTTAAACAAAAGAACACAACGTTGAGCCTGTACGACTTACTTATGACTTCCCAAGAACACCGTGAGGCTATGGTACGCATGCTAACGTCCATATCAGTGGATGGCAGCCTACCAGTAGAAGAGGAAGCGATACACGCTATCATGTTTCCTTCTGAAGCTGAGCAACCTAAGCCTGCCTCATTGACCTTTCATGACGAATCCATCAAAGACAATCCGGAGAAAGGTCAGGTGATGACTGAACCTATGTTCATTACCATTCAGGTCGGCCAGTACCGGATCCGAAGGGTACACGTGGATGATGGCGCAGCTACTAACGTCATTTCTTATTCCATAGTGGATAGGTTGGGCTTCGTCAACCAGATCACTCCCACTACGACGGCTTGCATAAAATCATTCAACGGAGCACGGGTTCAAGTCAAGGGAACGGTGCGTATTGAGTTTGTGGCGGGGGATCAATTCCCAATAGAGGCCACATTCTTAGTCATTGAGGAGATGCCTGGCTTCAACTTGATATTAGGGAGGTCGTGGTTAGCCCAGCTGAGGGTGGTTTCATCGCCAATACATCAAGAGATACACCTGCCCTACGCCGGAGGGGAGGTTATCATACGCGGTGACGAAATCACCCCCAGGACCGTCAATAACATTGAAGAAGAACGGTGTTTAGAGATCGAGACGACTGACGATCAGACCCATCTCCAAGCCCCTAAACATACCGACAACAATGATGATGGTCTAGCCTGGGCCAACCATACATTCCTGGATGGCAGCGTAGAGGAGTCAAATCCTAAGCCTCCTCCCCCTTACGCAGCACTCAACGTAAAGGCCATTAAGATACAATTGCGTATTAATGGTTGAACGATGGCCTTTGCGTGTACTGCTATGCCCTTGTAAGTTAGCGTGGTCCTTATTTACAATTTCTTTTGTTTTGATATACTTTTACGCTACATTTTCTTTCTGTGTTTACGCTTGGCATTTCTTACGTTTTTATCGTACCCGCGTTAGTTATGCTTTCACATTGTTTCACGCATTTATATAGGATTATGTTTTGTCACAATTTATGCAATTGGCCCGCAATGGCCTTAAACTAGTTACATAGAGTCAGTTACTCATACCGTTGTACGCAATTACGCAGTCGGCCCGCAACGACCTTAAACTAGTTATGCAAAATAAGCCTACCCATATAATTGTACGCAGTTACGCAGCTGGCCCGCAACGGCCTTAAACTAGTTATCCGAAGTTATGTACTATCCCTATTTACTCATGCTATACATTACGCAACAGGCCCGCAACGGCTTTAAACTAGTTATTACATTCCATCAGTATCACTTAGACAGAATCTTTAACATTTATTTTTTACGCTGATGCCGATAAAAGCATAAAAAGCCAAACAACAAACTAATCAACACTTAAAATTTTCATCGGATTTTATAGCATGTCTTTAACAGTCATCTAAAATAACACTCGACCCCGCATTAATAAGACTATGTGTAAATCACGATTACATGTTTCCTCTACTACCACTGTCGCCAGTATCTCTTAACTCCGGATCCAGCCCCAAAAGGTCCTCCTCCAGTGGGCCATCATTTCTAGGAATTATTCTTTCACAAAGGATTTCCCCTTCATGAGGCTCTCGTTCCGGCAATGGCTCTACAGGAGGACGCTCTTCATCGTTGCGTTCCTCTTCTGCTTCCTCTGTTTCCTCTCCCAGCTCCTCAGCTAGCTCATTTTCCCTATCCTCTTCTGGTACCTAAGTACAGATAACATTAAAGTTAGAATAGACAACATGAGCCAAAAAAATTTCCAACTAAGTCATGCATAAACTTACTTGCGACGGCCCTGCTTCCGCAGCAAAGGGAAGTTTGTCCAGGCCAGCCCACAGGCGCTACATAATCTCTTCCTCCATTAGGTCTGACCACACATCCTCTCCCAAGGCAGCTCCGGCTTTCACCTTCCCTTTCTCCACGCTGCTCCAGCGAGGTGGATCTGGGAAGAAAGTAGTAATTGTAGCCTAGTTCCCAGGGAAAGTTATTACCCTCTCTGGGAACGCAGTTATAATCACCTACTCTTCGAACTTCTTGAAGGCTTCGGATGCTCCGATGGTGTCCATGAAAACCTCCAGGGATCGAGCTTTGACAGCAGAATCGTGGTAGTGTTTTCAATAAGCAACACTCTCTCGTTTATATAGATACTTGTGGTTCTTCTCCTTCTTCCCCCACTCCTGTACGCTAGCACAGTAGTCCCTCCAATCCTGGCTATTCTGAGCTAGGAGTTCTATCTGCATTCTCTGCTCTACTAGCGCCCGACTGGTCTGTACACTGTTTTTGATGGTTTTCCAATAACGGCAGTGATCGACAACAGCGGTACACCAGTCTTCATCTTCTGTCGCTCAAGCCTGTAGGAATTCGTACCATGACCTTAGGTCCCTGACTTTCTTGGTCAGCGCCTCAATCCTCTGATCTGACTTCTGCAGCCTTTTCCATAGGCTTTCATTTACGCCCCTACTTTCCCATACAAAGCATGTCGAGCGTAACGCACATTTACGCATTTCCTCATAAATGTGGCATGGAACGACTGCCCCATCAGATGGCGGCTCCGCTGTGTCCAAATCAATGGGCTCCGAGGGATCCCATCGGAGGTGAGCTCCTAACAGAAAACCAGCATCAATATAGATGACACATTACTAATACATCAAATCGAAAACTCATTACGGCTATAACATACCAGCGCCAGGTTCGACGCGCTCTAAACGCTCGATCATGTCACTAACGACGCCTTCCATGAAGGTAAATTTATCAGGGAAGTCTCTCCACATTTTGCTCACAGCGGCAGACGTAGATGCATCCTCTTCCCCTGTTGTGTAATTTGGTTAGACACCCCATCTATTAATCGAAATCTTGCAAACTTGCTAACACACTCATTACCTCTGCCAGTGACAGTGGCAACTTCACCAATCTCTCCCACCCCTTTCTCTTCACGCACGTGACCCTGTGTGCCGCTAGTCCCAGTAGCTAGGGCCTCCTCACGCACTGAATCCTGTACATGGCTCATGCTAACAACTGGGGCCTCTTCTTCCAAAATTGAGGCCCCCTCCCCGCGACTTAGTATTACTGCCCCTGTCTCAGGGGTCAGTTGCTCTGTAATTTTTACTGTTCAATCACCACACATTAGCATGTCATGCCAGACCATCTAAATAAATATTGCATAATACAATTCTTTCACGCTTACCAAGCGGAGGCTTACTCCGCTGAACTTTGACCGAGGTAGTTTGGCCCGCGTCACCCCCAGGGGCCTCGACTATGTGGAGTCGTTTGCACCGGGCCACAGGTTCTACAATTTCTTCTGCCAGGCATTTCCCTCGCGAGGCATCACCGGTGTAAGCAGGCATTATCCAGCCTACGCTGTTGACGCCTCGCACTTGGGGCACCGCTAAGCCTTTAGTCGTTACAGACAGTGACTCCCCGATCCCTTCCGGCAGATCCTGCCCACGGGTAGTGCTGAGAATGTGGGTAATCCAAGGTCTGGACAGCTGGTCTCGGTCTTGTTGTGCCCAAACGCCATTCCTCTGGATGACCAGAAACTC
Source organism: Gnetum montanum (assembly GCA_015680685.1). Lineage (NCBI taxonomy): Eukaryota > Viridiplantae > Streptophyta > Gnetopsida > Gnetales > Gnetaceae > Gnetum > Gnetum montanum. The sequence continues at coordinate 201,223 of MNCI01004933.1, read as the reverse complement.
AGCAAACCGCCAGAGGCAAGCTATGAAAAAGGCGTAATGCACATTGAAACGGGACTCAAGCTTCTTGCGAAGCTTGACCATCTCACTACACAGTCCCTTGGCAAAATAGCTTGCCAAATCGAACTGGGTCCCCTCCTCCAGAACCTCTCACATAATACAAGTTTGTTCTACAGAAAAGAACTTCCCTTGCAAGAGGGTTTTGGGGAAAGTCCGGGCCCAGAAAAGGGGATAAAGTGTCTTGGAAACTCCCATCTCGAATCTTTCGCAAGGAAACCCTTTGGTCTCCTTTGGGATCCTTACCCACTCCTTCAGCCACTCCTAGAATTCAAGGCTCCTCTTCGCCTTCGCCTTTACGGGAAGGCCGTTCGAGGGGATGCCAAACAGGTCCGCGAAGAGCTAAGCGTTAATATCGAAACTTACGCGCACATTATGCACGCGTGTGCAAAAACGCTCCGCCTTCTCATTGAAGGAGCTGACCAGGGTTAGCATTTCACTGGCGGGGACATCAGGAGTCGTAGCTAAAAACAAATGCATTAGCCCTACTACCCGGATCTTGGCGGTCACCGCGACTGGGGCCGCCGTGTGGCGGAGCCAGCGCAGTGCGTCCTTGATGTCACCGTAGCGGAAGAGGACATCCCTCACCTCGTGGCCGAAAATCGTAAGGGTAATCTCATGGGATTCCCTGACTGAACAGTATGAAACACAAGTCAAATAGAAACGCTATTACGCAATGTCCATAACCCACAACTACACGCATAACATTAGAACACGCAGTGGCCTTACCAGGTCCGAAGGGCAAAGGAAATGGCGGAAGGTTCCTTTGCACATCCTCAACGGTAAGGAGCGAATCTAAGGTCCAGTCCTCATGCAGCCACCTGAGCTCCCAGAAATTCTTAAAAGGCCGATCGTAGCGGGTGTGATACTCACGCATCTCGTGGCCAATCTGCCCTATGACACCGACACGCACGTTGCTGGTTGAGGTAAATGCCATTATTGCTGTTTCGGCCTAGGCCAACGTTTCACCATCTCCGATTAACCTGTTGTCATGAATGAAAAACCTGTACCATACAACGTAGGCTTATCTTTCATTTTGCACATAGGCTTCTATTTCACATAGATAACAGACATTGTAACAGAAAAAAAACAATACAGTTGACAGAATCTGCTTACCCGCCTACGTAGTACACCATGCCTTACGGGTTCTGGAAATAGGTCGAGACATGGCGAGCCACGAACAACATGTTATATGCATGATAACAACTAAAACGGGCCATTTTCCAGATCCAGCTTAAGCACCTCAAACCCCGGGCGCTGAGTGCTTGGTCCTTGGGACGGCCCGTATCGATGGCCCCGTCTGTCAAGTAAGCCAGAACCCCTTGTGCAGACCCCGCTAGCAGGTGCTCTAAAATAGCACCGGCAATATTGCTAGATAGATGAGACCACACAATGATGCTAAAGTTGCGCAGTAAGAACTGCAGAAACTCCAGCGCCCCCCTTCGGAACCAGATGGCCTTCCCCTGCAACCGCGTGTGTAGAGGGACATTCGAGACGATGCGGTTTATCTAACACAAAACCCCAACGATGTCTAATATAATCAGAATAGCCTTCAGCACGACACTGTATAGAAAACGCAATACATAAATTAACAGCTAGATTTACATTTGCATCGTTAATACAGAAAAGTTAAACATTACGCTCAGCCATCTATGTGGAAATTACCCAAACCCTTACAATAGTCCAAGGTCCGTCTCTGACAACGGCGATAGAAGCAACCATACCAAACCCTCACCGTAACGCGAGGTCTATAATCCAAAACCCTCATTTACATGAAGAACTCTATATAAAAAAAACGCTGAAATAGCACGAGCGTGCAAAGAATGACCTACCGGTTCAAAGGTGTCGGGTTGCGCACTTCAACCACGGCTTGTTGAACATGCTCCAGGTTCTCCTGTATCTCGTCGATTTTAGCCAATTTAGCATTCTTCCTCTTCGTCTTAGGTGCCATTATCACAGGTTCAACACTTTCACGGCTTTGCACCTTCAAATCTTCTACTCTTCTTTCTCTCGCTAGGTAATCCTTATGAATTCGAATTCACAATAGCCAACAGTCTGTTCTAACCAAAAAACCGCCTACTTATATGCGAGGATCACCGACTTGATATCCGATTGCAGCGGGACCTTCCTTAAATGGAACCTGAAAATTAGGATATTAATGCGGCTGATATCGCATGCACCATTGTCCGAAATGAAGTTAAACTACCACATCTTATCATCTCGTAATCGAGTAGCATTGATTACAACTTCATTACAAAATTCAAAATTCTGTTAGCTTTCCACATTTGCTCGCCATCACGTCATCTTCTTCCTAACCATTTACGCGCTTTGCGGTTTTTGCAGGATAAACAACAAATGGACGCAACATTGTCAGCACCTTTAACTTTGACAGGCCCCTTCGGGAAGGTATTTAGGCAATTCGATTCGGCGTTTATAAACGTTAACCTCCCCTTAGAAGACATAACTATAGCTACGTCGGAGATGTCCCCAGAATGGCCAGAACAGTCGACGCGCTAGCTAGACCTGGAAGCTGGGAATATAACCGAAGACCCCCTTGATGAGGTCTCTATCATTACGCACAGGGGCGACACTAAAACGCTTAAAGTCAGTTCCCTATTAGATCAAAAGATGCACGATGCCATAACGCAGGTCCTGCAAGACAACATTGTTGTCTTTGCATGGTCATACGAGGATATGCCTGCACTAGATCCCAAGTTAATCCAACATAACATCATCTTAGACCCACAGATCAAAGTAGTAAGACAAAAGGTATGCAAAATCAAGCCAGAGATCGCACTAGCCGTGCATGATGAAATCAACAAACTATACCAGGCTGGTTTCATCCGTGCAGTCGATTACTCGGACTAGGTATCTAAGATTGTGGTCATACCGAAGAAGACCGGAAGTATACGCATCTACATAGACTTTCGGGATTTGAACAAGGCCACAATCAAGGATAATTTCCCGCTTCCTAGTATCGATCAACTAGTCGATACAACAGCTGGGCATGCACTCCTATCCTTCATGGATGGTTTCTCTGGTTATAACCAGATTTGCATAAACCCAAAACATCAGCTAACCACGACATTCATGACACCCTGGGGTACCTTTTGTTATACTATGATGCCATTTGGTCTAAAGAATGCTGGAGCAACGTATCAACGGGCTATGACGTACATCTTTAGCGACTATCTCTTAGAGAGACTGAATGATTATGTAGATGATATTGCTGTAAAGTCTTTAAAGTTTGAGGATCATTCAGGCGACTTGGAGTTAGTCCTTAAAAGATGCTCCAAATACGAGCTCCGGCTTAACCCAAATAAGTGCGTATTCGGAGTCAAAACCGGACGCATGTTGGGGTTTTTGGTATCAGAAGCCAGCATACGAGTTGACCCTAATAAGGTCAAATCTATTGTCGAGTTAACGGCTCCAACAGACCTCAAGAAATTACGCGGGTTACAGGGACGTTTGCAGTTCATACGTCGATTCATCTCAAGATTAACCGACAAGCTACATCCTATGCAACATTTGCTAAATAAGGGGGTTAATTTTGAATGGACGGAGGATTGCCAATGTGCGTTTGACAGCATTAAATAGGAACTTCAACATTTTCCCATGGTTTTCCCGCCACAAAGGGATTTGCCATTTTACATTTACCTCACAACTTCGGACGTAGCGTTAGCAGCATTACTTTTCCAAAGGAGGGACGATGGGTCGAAAGTGCCAATCTACTACTTGAGTCATGCGTTATATGCGTACGAAACGAGGTATAACGAAGTAGAGCGTAATTTCCTAGCGTTAGTTTTTACGCTTAAGAAATGTAGACATTACCTTTTCCGTAGCCAGGTTAACATCATTTGCAAAAATAACATTCTTAGGACCATTACGCATAACTTGTACGAAAGCAGTAGGATCGCTCGTTGGAAGGCTATCACGGTAGAATTCGATCTGCATTATGTTGGCCAATCTTTTACCAAGGGCCAGGAAATAGCTCACCAGTTAGTAACATCACCAGTTAACAACCAGGCCACAATAGAACCAGAATCTCCCGATGAGCATGTACATAGTTTAAGCCTTGTCTTGGCAGGCCCTGAGGCAACGTTGTATTTCGACGGAGCTTCAACAGCAAGAGGTGGCAATGCAGCCATTATGATTACTCTATCACCTGAGGATGTGCATCTACACACTTATCGCTTGACCTTCCATTGTACGAACAACATGGCAGAGTACGAGGGGCTCCTCAAGGGATTATTAACTGCTAGCGAGCTCGATGTGCAACACCTGGCGGTTAGGGGTGATTTGATGCTTGTCATAAATCAAATCACCGGAGTCTACACCTGCAAAGCTATACATTTGCAGCCTTACTGCGATAAGGCTAAAGATCTTCTGGGACGATTTGCGACCTTCGACGCCCAACACGTGCCACGCACTGACAACACGCTGGCCGACGCACTGGCCACCCTAGCTTTGAACGTGCCCTCACATCTATTTAACACCTGTCCTGCATTAATAATAGACTGCGCAGATCCTATCATTCAGGCGGTGCAAATCTCCTCTCTTCTCGAGGAAAGCACACCTGAATGGTACAACAACACTAAATCTTACCTTCTACAGGGCGAATTACCATCTGAATTGACACGTGCATAGAGAGATGTGATTTGCAAGCGGACTAGGTAGTACGTCATCATTGGAGACAGTACTCTTTGTAGACGCTCTTTTGATGGCATGCTGCTTACTTGCATCGATGAAAGCCAAGCACAGCGTATAGTCGATGAAGTTCACGAAGGGCTATGCGGGGGCCACGTAGCACGACGAGCTATGGCCTTAAAAATCCGTCGCTTAGGGTACTACTAGCCATGCATGGAAAAAGATTGCCTAACAAAAGTTAAAACTTGTGACACATGTCAGCGTCATGCAAATCGCATTCATGTGTCACCCACAAAATTGCATACAGCGCAGATAACATGGCCATTTCAACGATGGGGACTAGACATTATAGGACCCATCGCGCCAAAATCTTCTGCAGGGCATAGCTTCATTATTACCACTACAGAGTATTTTACAAAGTGGATAGAAGCTATCCCCCTACGGAAGATCACATCCCAATAGGTTTGCCATTTTATCCTGGACAATATAGTAACCAGATTTGGTCTCCCAATGACTATTGTGACCGAAAATGGGCCACAGTTTAGTAGCACGGAAACCAAATCCTTCTATGATAACCTAGGCATTCAATAGTCTTTTTCCTCCCCCTATTACTTGCAAGCGAATGGTCAAGCTGAAGCATCGAACAAAGTAATCATTAATCTACTCAAGAAAATGCTCGACGGTAACAAGAGACGGTGGCATGACAAAATCCTCTATGTGCTATGGGCATATCATACTACATGTAGGACAGCTACAGGTAGTACGTCCTATAGCCTGGTTTACGGATCTGAAGCAGTGCTACCCCTCGAGTTACAAATTCCTTCTCTGAGAATGGTCCTCTCCACCATTATAAATGAGGCTCAACACACCGAGGCTAGGATAATGGATTTGGATTCAGTGGAGGAGAAGCAAATACAGGCTCTTGAGACAATTGAGAAATATCAAGATAAACAGAGGCAGAAGCATCGTCATAACCTTCAGCAACGACCGATCAAGAAAGGAGACTTAGTTCTCAAGGCTGTGCACGAACCAGTAGGCAAGTTCTCTGCAAACTGGGAGGGCCCTTTCTTGGTGGTTGACGCATACAGCAACGGAGCATTCAGACTAGCGGACTTCAACGGCAGTGAATTACCGAATCCGGTAAATCATGTATATCTGAAGCGGTATTACATTTAGCAGTATCTACAGTGTGAATCAGGTATGGTAATAAGCGTCCACTATGACGTTAAACTGGCACTGAACATCGGCTACGATGTTAAACTGACACTGATCGTCCGCTACGATGTCAAACTGGCTTTCCCTGCACGCGTCCACCACAACGCTAAACTGGCAAATTGTAACCATCCGCTACGACGTAAAACTGGCGATGTTGTACAGGTCCGCCAAGACGAAAAACTAGCACCTTTTGCACGCATCCGCCATGATGCTAAACTGGCACCGGCTGTCCACCACGACACAAAAATGACACAGGTAAGTAGCCGTCTGCTGAGACGTAAAATCATCATAGCGTTGTCCTTGGGTCATGACATGGAATTGGCATCCACAGCACGGTCTGCTGAGACCATAAACTAGCCCAGACACTATCTGCTATGACATAAAACTAGCACTTTTCGGTCCACCCGGACTTTAAACTGGGACCATGGTCTGTTGAGACTTAAAATCAGCAACGATAGTCTCCCAGGACTTAAAACTGGGGTTCACCGACTGCTGCTATATGAATCAGACGAGCATGATCATCTCTGTGTAGTTGCGCAATAGACGGGGTGGGAAACTAGGACAATCTCAGTGTCGCCACCCCACCGGCATCCTACTGATTCCTCGGATGAGCTGAGAGGCATACCACTGACCCCTCAGAGATGCCTTCGCTGCGTCCACTGCAGTGGTGGTACGTCTGAGGGTTTAGTTTTGCCGCCTGGAGCCTCGACAAAATCCTCACCGACCACGAGCTTGAGGGCCTCCACGCATCATTGCTATTAGACCCTGGCTTCACAGATTCATCTGGCTGGTTCCTTTTGCAACCAGTTAGCTGCACTGTGTCTGATGCCTTTTGGGGGCGATATGCTGGGCAGAGCGTCGAGACGGAGGGTTTGAGCCTCATGCTATGGCTCCTTCTTCATGACCATACCGTCCTATCTTGCATCAAACGGCATCCATTTCTACAACCTCGCCTCCTGCTCACACCAGAGCAATGGTGTCCTCTATTTTTCTTTCATGGTTGCAGGTTACTTGTTGCGAAGGCATCGTTCAAAGGTGCATTCATCTGAGCGGTGAAGGGTAACAGCGTCTTGAGGTGGCTGCTCAGGTTTTCCCGTCCACTTGGAACTGTATGCCTATCCCTCTCAGAGCCTTACACTTAGCCCTTATCTCGTTTCATCCCTATCATCTGCTTCCTGTATGTAATAGCTATATACGTAAACACCCATCCTTCATACTTGCACTGCAATCTAATCCATACGCGATCACACATTGTAGCAGAGATATCGCAAAAAGTGATGTGCAATGCTCCTTCTGCAAGCATTCCTACTATAATCTGTAATAGAGAAATCTCAGATTGAAGCGTCATGCTCATCTGAAAGCATTCCTATTGACATAAATGTGTGTACATTTTTTTGCGTATTTCATACTCGTACCATCCTAACTCATTTTACATCTTCCCTGAACCTGTTTCCTGCTATATCCTTCTATCTCCCATACCCTCCAGCTTTGCTCTTCCATGTTGACAAGGCAACGCTTGAGTAGCCATGGATGGACGTTGTTCTTGCTTCTACCAATCTGGTGTTTAGCATTCTTTGTCGACGCCTTTCGGGTAAGCCCTCTAACCGTCAACAAAGAGGGGCCATTGAAACACCGTGAAAATTACGAGTCGGCCTCAGGCAAAGATTCTCAATTCAAGCGAGAGCGCGCATCGGCTTTGTTCAAGGACAAGTTTATGCTCTATTACGCACGGCAGCGGAATGAGCGTAATGGGCTCCAAAATAGTCAAAAGGCAAAATCTAGAGAAGTACAACAGTTCGACACTTTTTTTTCGCGGCGTAAGGATAACTTGTCTTTACACTCGTTACACAACGGTGCGTATCATAGCGTATTTCATCATCAAGACTAGACATTGTTTACACTTCGTTACGCGCGGCTGCGTAGTGAGCGTAAGACAGTTTTGCATCTATTGTTTTTATGCCAGATTACGCTCAAACACGCAGCACAACGCGAATGAGCGTAATATAACCTAAAAATAGTTTCAACATGCTCAACACACACCTGCTCTTCATATGCACAATACGAAAATGAGCGTATTGTGCGTAGTCATAGTTTGACATAAAATGATCAGGTCAACGGTACCCGAAACGTTCGAAATACATGTCATCATGGTTGCACCTTTTCCACGGGACATCGCAGCCTATAAATGCACCAGCTGACAAAGATACAAGAAGGGGGAAAAATCAAAAGGACAAGAGCATTTTCTGAGCAAGGAAACACTTATCACCTTGAGCAGAGAAACAGAGAGCAACCTTTTGGCAATTGTCAACACCACCACTTTTCAGCAGAAACAGAGCATAGTTCACTTGAGCCTCAGCAACAAGAGCAAGCATTCCTTTGGGGAAGACACAACTTTCTCCATTAGCGATTATTGTCCTGAGCAGAAACTACCCAAAGCAAAGAAGCAGAACAAGGATCGTGAGGTCGTCTTGCCCGGTTTACAGGCTTTACTGGTCAGAAACATTTGATCGGTAGACGTCAGAGCTTAACCTTCCTTGCATCCCATCTTTGGCCTACAAGGTAGATCGGACTTCTGTTTGGGCAGTTTTGTTGTTGTTTTGTGCTTATTTTCACATCAGGTTATTGGGGTCTTTCCCATTGTAACGTGACACACAAATCATACATTCTTTCCAGAATCAAAGCATAGATCTTTGAAATCACGCGTTTTTCTCCTGTTAGCCTCCTCTTGGCGTGTTTAGCGTTATCATCGTAGCGATTTATCCACGTCATTTTCCTCTCATTTCACAATTACTCGAACCAGGTCGAACCACGCAAATATTCGTAATCTCCATCGTTTTACTAACCCGTAAGTCCCTGTTTGATCGACAAGACCGTTTAGGGCACCGCGGATTCATTTTTCCAGCTTAGCCCTCGCACGGACCCGTGGTTAAAACTGTATACACAGAATCTCATTCGGTATTTCCAGCTGCCGATGTTTTCCGTCGTTATAGGCATAGACCTCAATATTTCTTTGGTTTTTCTTTAGACCCCATTTATAATATGGTAAAGTTTCTCCCTTCAAGAAAAATCATGACCTTAACATAGGTGAAAGAGGAAATAATACCTATCCATGGCTACATCCAAAAATCATTGGCTTTTTTACATCCTTGGATTTTTTTCCTCAACTTGGACACTCAGGAGTATGTCCAATACTTGTAGTTAAATAAATTCTAGTTCTAAAATACTAGTACCAATGTTATGCTTCCTTGATGAGTATCCTTTGGAATAATGTTAACTTCTACAACTCATTCTTGATGTTCTATAAGGCATAAGCATCATGAAAGCTTGTAGATGATGTTGTGAATCAGCATTATATTCTCATTCAAATTTGGAAATATTGTTCATATCCAACCTTTTAATCCTACTATCCCTTTGATGCTTGGTGGAGATCTAAACTACCTCTAAAAAATTCAACAATGTTTTTGCTAACTAGTAATGGTTCATCATAGTCATCACATCCATGGTGAATCATATCTTGGCTATGCCTCCTATGATGAGTCCTACTATGCCTCCTTTTCTAGTGATGCTCTTCTTTCTCTCTTGGTTGTCTATGCTTCTAATTCCTATCATCATGATGGGATCTCCTATCATCTCCATCATAATTCCAATTACTTCTCCTTCTATCTTGATCATGGCTCATCCTATCAAATTTTGATGATGAGGAGGATGGTGAAGATGAAGAACTAGGAGAATAATGCCTAGTTGTCTTTTTGTTATGATCTTTGGCTTGGTCCTTCTCTTTGGCCTTATCTTTCTCTTTGTATTTAGATGCATGACTAGGAGATCTATCCTTTAATGTTCTTTATCCTTTGAACTCAATTCTTTTCTTACCAACATTCTTCAAGGCTAACTACAACCTATTGGTGAAGGGTATCATCCTCAACAAAAGGAGAAGAATCTGTGTATTGAGAGAGCCTTAAGAAAACATCGATGTCCTATTTTTATGATTGCAAAAATAATGGTGTTAAGATCATTTACCCTTGAAGGCTTTATAGTGTGCCTTCATGTGTTTATATTTCTGAAGCAATGCTTCAATGAACTAATAATTTTTTGAGGCTTGATTTGTTGCCTCATACTTTACTCTTTCTAGTTCAATGCACAATATCATGGTAGGAATAGACTAATGGGAAGGTAACACAATGTAGCCTTTGATATTCCTCTTGCATAAATTCTCATCCTAATTATGGATGAACGTGAAATCTTGATATGAGGAATCTAGATGATTATAGACTATCCTTAGCTACAGAGGCTTCTCACTAGTAGCCTATTTAGTCCTCTCTTACTGTTTATTAAAATCATCGACATGTTGTGGATATGCCTTGAGATAATTATTTTATTAGTATTTTATATGAAAGATGTCTCATTATTTTTTTCTTACAACAATTTTATATGGGCTTCATATAAATCATGAGCATTTACACATAATCTAGTTAAATTCTATATACTTAGTTACCTATGTTGTTGATA
>MNCI01004933.1:159348-190767 GCA_015680685.1 Gnetum montanum | reverse complement strand
AGGTATAAGATGTTTATTTTTATAATTATTTTATTATATTTTTCTCTTAGTTGCTTGATGATGAAAATAATATTTAATGGTTGAATTAATTAACTAATTAACTATCCAAATTTGTGGTATCTATTTCTACTTGCCATACACATCCCTAAAGTATATTAATGCTACTACTTTACTAAGTATATACTACTAGGTGTAGCAAGTATCTACTACTAGGATTACCAAGCATTAATACACTATGCTCAAAGTGGCCATACTCACATTGATAAAACATTTTTGTTATAGGCCACGATATCATATCTATGATATCGCATCTATGATATCATATCTATGACATTTCACCCCTACATATGTCATCATTAATACAATGTAGAGGATCCTAGTCACCCCTATAAATACTAAAACATGGTCATATCAATAGAACAACTTTCATTCCACCCTTAGCAAAATTCTTATAGTTTGTTTTTGTAAATTAGACTTAGCAATAGAGTGAGTGCCCATAGTATTGTGTCAAATAGTTGTATAGAATTTTTGTTCAGGTGGATTGTACTTGAGTATAATTTATGAAGAAAAATAAACATTGAGATTGTTTTTCATCATTGCAACATTACACTTAGTATCTTTACTTTTACTTAGTCATTTTCCTTAGTTTAATTTTCATTTCTTTAATATGTTTACTTTAGTTTATTTCTTTACATTTCTTAAGTACTTTACTTTTCTCATGTTCATTAGTAAAGTAGTATGACTATTTTTTAGCATTAAATGTAATTTTTTGCTAACCTAGTAGTGGCTTCACTTGATTCACTCAATAGTAAACTCACTTGCTAACCCTAGTAATGGTTACATAAATCTATGGCATGTATAGAAAGTGTGGATTGAATACTTATCACCATATGCTAGAATATATTTATATTTTTTTCATCATCTAGATTTAGATTTTATCCTCATTTTCATTATAGAAACACTTAGGATAAACTTGAACCCATAACATCATAATATCATATACCTCACTAGTTAAATCATGCAACCTACACTTCACTAACTCAAAGTGAGAAGATAGTGATCATGAACCAACTATCAACCACTAGAAAATTTACATTGTCTATTCATAGATTATGATCTAGATGCATGCATGCACTCATGACTTATATGATGGAGTGTTGGAATACCTATCCATTGATCATTGGTGTCATTACCAGGATGTATCAATGTTTTCTTAGTAGTTGATTTCATAGAGTTCTTTATATTAAGAATCACAAATTGTATCTTTCACACTTGAATTAATTTTTTTAACACACACACATACTTAAGATCATCAAAAACATAATATGGCTTCTACACTTAGAGAAAAGTCACCACTCACCAAAGAAACTCATAATAATCATAACAAAGGATATGATGAAAAAGATTAGAATGAGCCCATGAAAACCCTAATATTATATTCTCACACTGATCCATACTATATTGATTTCACATTTATCTTTCACTAGGATGACCAAAAAGGATGGAGAGATTTGCAAGGCAACATTGTTTTGCCTCTCGAGTGTTCTACACTAGCAATGTCGTAAGAAACCTTGATGAGGCTAAACCCTAGCCATGCATAAGAAGGATACCATGTCACTAAACACATGACTAGGTCATATCAACCTACAAAATCACAAGTGAAAATTAATGCTACCATGAAGATAAGACATGATCATAATAAAGGGAAGAATGTTCCTCACACTATTTTCCTAGAAGAAAAAAATGATGATACATTTGTAATGGAAGAACTCCATCAAACTCATGAATCTCATTCACAAACACTAATCATCCATCGAAATGAATTTATCAAAATACAATTGCATTCAACCCTTATGAAAACACCTAGGAGAGATATGAAATATTCCAAACTTATATAGAGCTCAAGGCCTAAATATTTCACACAACCAAAAGAAACTGAATCACATAGTCATAGAAGGAGATCCAAGTGACACCATTTTCCAACTACTCTTTCTTCCTTCTCACATTCATCTATTAAGTCCAAAAAGAGGAAACAAAGACCAAGAGATTATGACAAGGAAAGATGAAGAATTCATGGCAGAAATATACATTGAAGAAGGCATTCTGTTAATGAAGAGGAAAATTATGAACAAAGAAAAGACAAGATCAAGCATGAAGAAATAAAGCATTATGAGTAGTGAAGGGGTCATAATTACAAAAGAGTATATGAACCATAAGATTAAGAAGAATCACTATTAGCCACTCATAACATGATTAATATAAAAGAATAATTGTATATCCTTAGCTGGGACATAAGGGATAGTCACATCAAGTGACTAAATATGAAAAACATTCCAAAGTTTGAAGGTGGATATAATGTAGATCAACAAAATTACCTCCAACCATTCAATGATGCTTATGCCATTCTTAACATTGAAAATGATTGGTAGAAATTAAAGTTATTTTCCAGAACACTTATTAAAGAAGTAAAGAGCCAGTATAGATCCTTAGAATTAGAATCAATTTGAAGATGGAGTACCATGCTAGAGCTCTTCAATGATAAATACCAAACCTATTCAAAAGTATACAATTTGAAAATATAGATTCAAGGATAAAAGAAAGGGATACATGAATCCCTTAATGTAGCAATGGGCAGATATTATTCATTAATACACAGGTGCCTAGGCCATAGTTTTTCTCAAAAGGAGTAACTATGACACATTGTTGATCAATTATGAAACAAAATAAGAGAAACTCTTGAGGTATGTGCTGAAGGAAAATTTTCAAAAATGATAGATCATTAAATCTAAATATTAATAGACTAGATGGCCAAAGAGGAAAAAGAATTTTAAAAAATAGAATCATCAAAATAGTACAATCAAGTGTGGCAACTGTAAACATTGGTGGCTAGAACACCAAGGGGTTTGCAATTTCATAGCCTAATCCCAACCCTATGTGAGGGCCTACTAGAAGCAAATATGGGGTGCCTTGAATGGTCTTGTTGATCAGACAAGAACTTTTTCAGTTGCAACCAACAATGGATGCAATTGCAAATGGTGTGTTTAGCTGAAATGTGAATGAAAATAATACGAAATTTTCCTAAGTGTTTTCGTGGTGTTTTGTGGTTCTAATTGTAGAGTGTAGTCATGGGTGGAGGCAAGTGTAGTCAAAGGTTTCAACATGAATGGGGGTGCCAACCCATAGAGACTATCACCTAAGCATAGTTATAACATGACCATGCATTAAAAATGAGAAAAAAATAGAAGGAAAAGGTAAAAATGTAGGAGAGAGAAATGGAACACCACCCCAAATGGGGTTGAGTGTAGTTAACTCCAAAAGGGGTTCAGAAGGTATGCAATGTATAATAGGCATAGTGGATAGCATAGTCATAGTCTCATTGGTATCAAGCTATGAAATTTGGTGCTAACTATGGTGTCCATGCCTAGGGGTTAGCTGCCATGGTGTATTGTGGGTTGTGGTGTCTTATAGAGTTGTGGTGGGGCTGTGGTGGGCTATGGAATGCAACTCTAACTCTTTGTAGTGTTGGTATGCCTTTGGATCTCATTTGTCCAAGAAATGCCAATTACCAATGGAATGAAACAATGCCAACTACATTTGAGATTTTCCAACCCCAAAAACATAGAGAGCTAGGGGTATTTATAGGGCTAGGGTTAGCCCAAAATGTGAGGAGAGTGCCATGTGGCAGTGTGGTAGTTGGAACTATGCTATAGCCCAACTACGCTCTCCACTGACGTAAGTAGTGTCATGTTGTATTTTCCTCTAACAGAGTCTATGAGGCTGAGAGACTATGACTATGCTTGCCAACTACATGTGTAAGTGCCAAGAAGACCACAATGTACCTAAGAAAATGTCAAAAAATGCAACTTTTGGAGACTGCATTTTGGAACTACACTATCTACTATGGGAAGTGGAATCAAGCATATTTACAATTTTGGAAATAAGGGGGATGCAAAAAATATAAATGCTACTACTATAGGTGTGTTGGAGTTGATGTGAATGTTGATGCTATGTTGTGGAGGCCTTTGGAGGTTGTTATGCATGTCTATGCTTGACTATGCTTTGCATTGGGGGAGAGCATTTTCCTAGCCTTAGGAAAAAATCTTGTAAAATGTAGCTAAGTGCTAACTATGCTCTAGGGGAGGCTACCTATGCTCTAGATTATACTCCTTGCAATGGATAGCGTAGTACTAGCACTTGGAAAAATCTTACAACAACTAAGCTTCCAAACTGTCTATGCTTGACTATGCTCCAAAGCGTAGTCCCGACAGTTAGAAAATTTTGCCAAAACTAGGCTTCCAAGATATCTATGGTTGACTACACTCCCAAGCATAATATTGATAGTTAGAAAGTTTTTGCAACACTAGGCATCCAAGCTAAGTATGCTCTGACTACACTCTTGAGCATAGTCATGGTAGTTAGAAACAATTTTGCAAAAACTGGTTCTTCATGCTAACTACACTTTGGAGCATAGCCTCAACACTTAGAAAAATTCTACAACAAGTTTCATCATTCTAACACTTAGAAAAATTTGTGAAACTGGCAGTTTGAGCTAACTATGCTTTCTACTATGTTGACTACACTCTATGCAATGGAGAGCATAGTCTCAACAGTTAGAAAAATTTGCAAAAAGTGTCATCATTTTGACACTTAGTCAAATTTGTAGTCAAGAAGTTGTAGCAAAATTTTTGTGGTGTTTCATTGGCCCCTCTTTGTTGACCTTTGGAGGAATGGCCTAAGAGACATCAACAAAGAACAACAAAACACCACAGCAGATATGGCATCAATATCACTCATTGATACCCAATCATATGTCATTGCACCATGCTAGAGAGTGTCATAAATACTGGCATGCTCGGGGTCAAGGCTATAGGTAATGTGCTAAGGATAAAGGAAGAGATAAAGTTCAAATAGAGTGTCATGATGTAGGATGCAATGTCAACATGGTTGATGGTGACCATGGCACCAAGGGGCTTGCCCCTGAAATGTTGACCTCTCATCAAAGTGCTCATGAGGAAGTTAATGTGGATTCAAGTATGAGGCAGTTGCAAAATTGTAGTGCTTTTTGAGTTGCTTGGGGGTGTACTTCTTTCCATTTTACTTTCTTTTTTTTTCTACTTTTGCTATGAGGTGAACCTACGTTTGGTTCTGCACATTACTAAACATTAGCTACAAGGTGTTGGCCATGGAGTAGATTGCATGTCATAAGATAGAGTTTGCTTTGATGCAACTGTGTCACATTTGTTGGACAAGTGTTTCCTCCTTGGGATGAGTTATGTTACATCCACTAGGTCATTGACCAACCAATAGAGACTCCCCATGGGACAAGTTGTGTTACGTCCACCTTTGGTTCTACAGTTGAACTTGAGAAGGATGTGCCATATAGTCATAGTTTGTATGCAGCAGAGGGGTTTGCAATCTTGATTTTGCTATGCAGGGGAATGCAAGAGGGTATTGGAATACTGGAATGGATGTGTGTAGGATATAATGGGATGAGGGGGATGTGCATTCTTGGGTGGCTTAGCTAGTCTAATCCTATGCATTGGAGTGATGTGGTGACTAACCACTATGATGAGATGCATCTTTGCATGACCACATCCAAGGCTTCATCCTATAAACACAACTCTGAGAAGACAAGAAACCCACACAACATGAAATTCAAGTCAAATGCCCAATGTGAAGATGTTGCAAATGTGTCAAAGGCTAAACCAATTTCAAGTGCTTGAGAAGCCAGTGAACATGTCAAGGATGATGATGTTACAAGTGCTTCAAAAAATTAGCAAAATGCTAGTTTAAGGTCCTAGCAAAATGTGAACCTAGTTTAAGGTCCTAAAAGATCATGGTTTCCTAGTTTATAGTCCTAGCAGACTACTGTGTGCCAATTTAAGCATCATAGAAAATGAGCTATTATGCCAATTTAATGTCATAACCCAAGGATGAGTTGTGCAAGTTTTAGCATCATGGTGGACAAATGTTGTGCCAGTTTTAGCATCATGGTAAACAATTTGTGCTATTTTTAACATCAATGCATATGAGATATTCCAATTTTAGCATCATGGCAGATGAATGCTTACCTTGCTTCGATGAAGTACAATGCTACATGCATAGCCATGTTGTGTGCCTACAAGATCATACAAAATTCAACTAGAAAAAAAACATCAAGCAACATTTATTTGAATGCAGTTAATATGCACAATTGAAAGGAAAGCAATGACAAAAGTAATAGTTTTGGGCCGTTCCAGGCCACAACGATAGTTTAAGGCCATTCCAAGCTACATGTGTTACTAGTTTTGGGCCATTTTAGGTCTTGTATTGATTGCTACTTTTTGGTCATTTTGGGTCATACGTTGCCAATTTAAGGCCATGGTGGATCATGTGTTGCTATTTTAAGGCCATGGCAGGCCATGGGTTGCTAGTTTTAGGCCATTTAGGGTCGTGCATTTGAAGGAAAAGAATTGTAGATTTTAGGCCATAGCAGGCCGCATGGTGCCAGTTTAAGGCCATGGAAGGTCATGGCATTGCCAGTTTAAGGTCATGGAGGGTTATGCATTATTTTTGTGATTTTAGCTTTTNACCAAGGGGGGCCCTTAGTCATGTAGTTGCTTCCTAATTAGGTGTGCATCACTAGGAAACTCCACCTCCAACACTTATCCCATGTCTATGTGGTGTAGAGTCGGAGAGGAGGCATTATCACCATAGATGATAACTTGAATGTAGCAATCAAAAATATTAGTGGCTAGAATGGTCACATCAAGGGGTCTACTACCGTGGTACAACCCTACCTTGCCCCGATCTAAAGAGCCATCATTAGAGGGAGAAAACAAAGGCAAAGTTCCTAGGATGGTCTTGTTGATTGAACAAGACTTATAAAGTGTTTCAACAAATAAGTGCTAGGGGTTTGCATAGTGTCTTCAGTGGTACTAGGGTTGACTAAGCCTGAGCATAGTAGGGTTTCCTAGTGTAAAATTAATGATGAAAATATGAAAATCCATGCAAAAATAGCAAAAAAATATGAGTGCAATGCTAACCATCAAAGAAAATGCTTTAAAATGTAAAGGAGTTTGAGAGAGGAAGAATGGCATAGCCCTAAACAGGGCAGTGTAGCAATTGCAAAGAAGAGCTGAGGAGGTACATCGTATACAAATAGGCATAGTAGGCAATTCAGTCATAGTCTCTAGGGTATCTGAGCTGTGAAAACTAACATCCTCCATGAAATCTATGCCTGTTGGGCTGGTGGCCACAATGATTTGTGAACTGCATTGTGCTACGGTGTGTTGGGTAATGACAAAAATATGTTGCCAAGGTGCTGAGTGCTCAAAGTTTGAATTTTTTCAATCGAATGCTTCAAAATGCCAACTCCTAAATGAAATTGCCAACACCTAAAACATGAGATGCAGGGGTATTTATAAGCCTAGGGTTGACGTAAAGTGCAGATTGGATGTCATGTGGCATGAGGGGTAGTTAGGACTATGCTAACCTAACTATGCTCCCACTGGAGTAACTAGTGCTACACTCTAGTGTGCTCCAATGTACCCCAAGAGACTACTAGACTATGACTATGCTACCAAGACTACATATGCCAAAGTCAAAAAGACTATGATGTACTTGCAAATAGTGCAAAATAGTGTTGTTTGGAGGCTACACTCTCCCCTCTTTCAAGTGGGCTCGAGCATAGGTACAATTTGGGGTTAAATAGGAGATGCAAAGGAGATGCAAATTGCTGATCTTGCTTGCTAGAGAAGTGTTGAGGCTGAGATGGAGGCCAGTGTTAAGCTCTAAAAGCTTTTGGAGGCTATTTTGCATTGCTATGCTAGCTACACTCTAGTATTGTAGCCCAATAGTTAGGCAAATTCTACAAAAATTACAATCTAGTGGTGGCTACACTCTAGAGCATAGTAGGAAAAAGTAAGAGCATAACATTAACACTTAGAAAAAAATAGCAAAACTTGCAATCCTCATCTAGGCTACACTAGCTTTACTTTGGAGCTTTAAGAGTTAGAAAATCTACTAAAATTCTTCTTTTTAGCTTAAGAGCTCTTGGCTTGACACTTGGGCAAACTAGCCACTGAAATGCATGCTATGCTGGCTATGCTCTAGAGTATAGCAAAGAGAATGGAAGCATAGCACAACACTTAGAAAAATTTTTGCAACTACTATCAACACTTGGAAAATTTTGCAATTTTGGTTCTATGCTACATGCTACACTGACTATGCTCTAGAGCATAGTTCCAACAGTGGAAACATGGGCCAAACACTAAAAAAAAAAAAATTCATTGTGTTGACACTTAGAAAAATTGTCCATTAAGGTGTTGTCACCCAAATTTGGTGATGTTTCATTGGCCCCTCTTTGTTAACGTCTAAAGGAGTGGCCCAAGATATGTCGACAAAGAACCTGAAACACCATAGTAGGTGTGGCACTGACATTGCTCATTAGTACCCAATTAGATGACGCTTCACTAGGCTTGAGAGTGCTAAAGGTAATGGTATGCTAAAGGTAATGGATGTAGGGAATTGGGTTAGGATAGCAAGGAAGGAATGAGATACAAATGGTGTACATGCTACAAGATGCGGAGTTAGCACAACTAACCATGATCATGGTACCATGGTGGCTTGTTGTCAAAATGATGACCTCTCATCACAATGCTTGTGAGAGAGCCATTGCCCAACACTATAATGACTTACCCTTAACATGTTCACCTCTCTTTAGAGTGCTTATGAGAAGGCCAATGTGAATTTAGGGTTAGACTAGTTACAAAATTGCAACTTCTCTAAATTCTGCTTGAGGACATGTTTNATGTTTTCTTTTTTTGTTTTTTTTTTCTTTTTGCTTTGTGAAATGCTACCTATAAGCTGCTTATCATCGAGTGGACTATGTGCTACCCGATGAACTTTGCATAGAGGCAACCATATCACATTTGTAGGATAGGTGTTTCCTCTCTAGGATGAGTTGTGTTACATTTGCTTAGGTTTTGACTAGCCCACAGAGGCTCCCCATGGGACAAGTTGCATTATGTGTATCATGGGTTCTGTAGTCAATTGATAGAAGGATGCCATGTTCATCAAAGACGCTTGCAAGGAAGGTATGAAAATGTAAGCTAAAGTGGTAAATGCAATTAGGCTATAGCAGGGTAATAAGGATGTGCACTCTTGAGTGGCTTGGCGAGTTTGACCAAGCACATTGGAGCAATGTGATAAGTTGTCGCTATGATGAAATGTGTCTCTAGACAACCACCTTTGGGGCTTCATCCTACAAACACAACATAGGGAAAACAAGAAAACAATCACACCACATGAGATAAGAGAAAATTGCTAGTTGCAAGGGTTCTACAAGTGCCACATGTGTTGGCCTAGTTGTAAGAGCTTGTAGTGCCAAAGTAGGAAGGATAGTGTAGGTGCCAGAGAAAGAAGGCTACAAAAGCTCTAGCAACCACATCAGAATCAAGTAGCCCAATGAGGCTAGCAAAGTGGCCTAGGGCAATGGTGATGTTGGTGCTCAAGACTCCACACCAAGGATAGAATCTTGAAAATCCAGCAAAATGGCAAAGAGCCAAGATGCTAAACATGCTTCCAATCCTGGGAAATGGTGAGGGTTAGAGGATGGAAGTAAGGTGGCTAGGCCACAATACTACTGCTACTCCAATGATTGGTACTAAAAATGAGAGCTCTAATGAATAATGAAGTACCCAAAGCCAGTAATGCTATTGGCATGGCCCAGGGGTGGTACTACCGGCGATGGTGGTAGGAGCTCCAAAAGGTTAGAAAAATGCCTAAGGGGATCTCTAGAGGATCAGCAAAATTCCAAGGGTGTTAATGCTAAAAATGTTCTAGAGGCCTCTTTTGACAATGTGAACTCCATTTTAAAACTACAACACCTTGCCCACAAGGTGTGGGCAAATGACAGAGAATCAGAAGTATTTGCACTTGCTTGTCTACAAAACTATGCATGTTGAGCCATGTGTGCTAAAGTATGAACATAGTTTAAGGTCCTAGTAGATTATGATGTGCTAGTTTATAGTCCTAGAAAACTATTGTGTGCTAGTTTAACATCATAGTAGACCATGGATATTGTCTCAATTCAACGTCATAAGGTAAGGATGAGTTGTACCAGTTTATAGTCATAGCAGACTATGTTGTGGATGCCAGTTTAGTGTTGTAGATCAAGAACAATGACGTGCCATTTTATAGTCAAAACAAACTATGTTGTGCTCATTTAATATCATAGTAGATGAATGTTACGGCTGCCAGTTTAGTGTTGTAGCCTAAGGACAATGGGATGCCAGTTTATAGTCATAGCGGACTATGTTGTGCTAGTTTAACATCATAGTAGATGATCTATGCTAGTTTAACATTGTAGTGGACTCTCTGTACTAGTTTATATTCAGAGTAAACTTTGTTTACCTTACTTTTTCATTGATGAAGCACTACGTACTAGGCATAGTATGGCTTCAAGTACAAATGGTTGACTGAATTGACAAACTCATTATCGTCTAGAATAGCAAGTCTAAATGTTGCATTTTCATAGGCCTTTATGATTAAGAAATACCTTTCCTAGTTGGCTAAGAATTTTTCTATGGATTTTTGAATGGCCTTGAGTACTAAGTACCCTTTCTCGATCAAGCATTGATGCTAATTGTGGCGGTGCTTTTTCCATTGCTTTTCTTGGTACCATTCGATATGATCAAGTGCCTTCATGTGCTCCTCCTCTATAGAGCCAAGATTAATGATTCTTAACTCATTATTTTGAGCCTCATTAATGAAGCTTGAGAGGATCACAAGCAGCGATAGGACCTACAATTCAAAAGGAAAAATTGCTTCAGATTCATGTACAAGGCTATATGGCATTTTACCTGTTCTTGTTCTACGTGTTGTGGGGTACACCCATAGTGCGTAAACTAGCTACTCATGCCATTGTTATTTTCTAATACTACGAATCTTCTTCAAAAGATTGATGATGGCCTTATTTGTGGCCTCCACTTGGCCATTCACCTATAGATAATATGGCAACAAAATGTAATGCTTAATGCCAAGGTTTTCATAGAAGACTTTGGTTTTTATACTACTAAACAATGGCTCATTATCTATGAATATAGTCATGGGTAGATCAAATCGGGTCACTGTGTTATCAAGGATGAATATGAAAACCTATTGTGATGTTTTCTTCTTAAGGGGAATAGCTTCAATGCACTTGGTAAAGTATTGAGTTGCGATTATGATGAAGTTATGTCCTATGAAAGACTTAGGCATAATAGTTCCTATAATATCCCATCCCCAACATTGGAATGGCCATGTAATCTACATGGTATGTAGATCAATGGATGGCACATGCAATAAGTTGTCATGCCATTGACACACATTACATGTCTTGACCTTGGAAATGCAATCACACTCCATGTAAGGCCTATAGTAGCCTAAGCATTTGATTTTCGATGCCATTGCCCTGGGTGCTATGTGACGTCTTCATAGTCCCTTGTGGACTTAATCAATGATAGTTTATGCTTCATTGTTGCTAACACAGGTTAGTAGTATGCCATCATAGGATCTACAACATAGTGTGTTATCACCTATGAGGACATACTATCATGACCATTTTCGCACTACATCATTTTGGGCAATGGTTAGATGATGCAAAGGCTTACCCTATTGAAGGTACGCCTTAATGTCATTGTACCATTCTTGTGTGTGAGTTGTGCTTGTTGTGGCTATGGATGCAATGTTAGTTTTTTTTATAATAGGTTTAGTGTAATCCATTACCGAGGTAGGCAAGGCATGAAACATGTTAGGTGTAATGCTTAAGGTTAACATAGCTAATGCATTGGCAATGGTGTTCTTATTACAAGGAATCTATTGGATATCTATGGTTGCAAATTGCTTGGGCAAGTGCTTTGCCAAGTCATAGTAAGGTTGTAAATGTTGTGCTTTACAAGTGTAAACCACTGTAACTTGGTTAATGACTAACTGTGAATCACCTTGGATTACTAGGTTTTGGATTCCTAGGTCATAGGCTGCTAAGATGCCTCTAAAGAGACCTTTGTACTCTGCTTTGTTGTTGGTGTAAGGAAATGCAAAGTGATAAGTGAAGGGTCAGATCTCCCTAGAGGGAAATGTGATTACGGAAATGGTACTACCCCCTTGAGAGGTTGAAGTACCATCAAAGTGTAAGACTACCTCATAGCTGCTAGGCACTTAGCCTATACTTCTAACATGCTCATTCGAAAATTTCAGATCTATCATTTCCTGATTATTTATTGGCAAAGCCATGAGTTTTGTAGCTATTTCTTGATGTTTAGTTAATTCTTATGCTATGTAGTATAGGTTAAACTCCATGGTTATTGATTTACACCATGCAATCTGACTACTTTTCTAAATGTTCGTGGTAATTTCCTAAAGTACATTGCTTTTGCAGATGATGTTTACTTGATTGTGGAAAAGATAGTGCATCTACTTCTTAAGTGCAAGGAATAAGGCAAGGAAGTTCTTCTCCACATCCTTGTACTTTGCTTCATGGACCACTAATGCATGGCTTAGGTAGTAGATAGGGACCTCTGAGCCATCATATCGCTTTTGGTAAAGCAGAGAAGTGATGGACATGTTAGAGCTTGCAAGGTAGATGTAGAATGATTTATCTCCTCGCAAAGGGTAGACTATAGAGAGTTGAGCCAGCTCCTATTTAAGGATTTCAAATGCTACTTGGCATTGAGATGTCCACTTAAAGTAGACCTCCTTTTTGAACAAATGTTACAATGGCTACAACTTATCAATCAACCATGTAATAAACCTGTGAATGAATTGTAATCTACCTTATAACCCACATAGCTCCTTAAGGTTGGCCGATGGTGCTAAGTTGATGATGGCCTTAACCTTATCAGGGTCTATGCAAATGCCTACTTCTGATTCTATGAAACCTAGCATGTAACCCATTTTAACACTGAATACACACTTCTTAGGATTTAATCTAAGGTCATGTCTTAGGTAATGTTTGAGTACATGGTCTAATTCATTTGCATGGTTATGTGCCACCTTGGACTTCACTATTATTTCATCAAAATAGTCATTGAGAAAATCTATAAAATAATCACTAAAATTGCATGTCATAGCGTGTTGATAGGTTTCTCTTACATTCTTTAGTCCAAAAGGCATCATTGTGTAGTAGAATGTACCCTAAGGGGTCATAAAGGTAGTGCTGAGCTAGTGCTTTGGATTGATCTAAAATTTAGTCGTAACCGAAGAACCTATCCATAAAGGACAATAAGGCATGGCTAGCTGTAGTGTTAACCAGTTGATCAATACTAGGCAACAAAAAATCATCTTTAATGATTTTCTTATTTAGGTCCTAGAAGTGTATGCAAATGCATATGCTTCCATTTTTCTTGGGTACAACCACGATGTTGGAGACCCAGTCTGCATAGTCAACTGACCAGATAAAACTAGCTTTGTAAAGCTTGGTGATTACATCATGAACTGCCAATGTCACCTCAAGCCTAACCTTATGAGCTTTTTTCTTAAGTAGTTTTACATGAGGATCAAGGATTATATTTTACTACACTATGTAAGGATCTAGTCATGCCATGTCTTCGTAACACCATGCAAATGCCTTAATGTTATCATTAAGAACTTTCGCAATGTTCTAGGTGTGTTGAGGCTCTAACAAGAAACTAAGTTTTAGTGTTTTTACCTTGCCACTAAGTGTTGTTAAAGGGACTTCAATGAGGGAATCCTCAATGACATCTCCTACCTCTAGATCTAGAGCTTTAACTAGATAGTTCAGCCAATCTAGTGATGCCTCTATGGATGTTATATGTTCATCATGGGCCCTAGGCTTAAGGTCTAGACATTTGATATCGATGTGTCATGTGAGGTCACCATGAGGCTTGGTAAGGACTAGAGGTAAATGTAGATTCCCACATGTGCTCATGTTGCAATCCTACCAAGTATCCTGCAAAACAACTAGAATGAATGTTAGGCCAAACTTGTCTTAATGGAGTCAAAATGCATAAAATAAGGAAAGCAATGCAATGAAAATTCACCTAAGTATGCAAACATGGAGTTAGAGAAGCAAGTATGTAGGCTAATTTTGGGCCTCAACAGGCCATGGGATGCTAGTTTAAGGTCTTAGAAAATCATGGTTTGCTAGTTTAAGGTCATATCAAACCATTAATTATATAAGCAGCATTGGTTTGGGCAAGGCTAGTAGCGCTTCAGATAAAAAGTTAGGCTAGGTGTTCACTAGGAAATTAAAAAAATTCAAGAAAAATTTCTAAGTTTGGAGACTACCAGAGAAAGTTCAAAAAATTTTGAAAATTTTCTAAATCTGGTTGCTATGCTCACTACTTGTTATGTTCAAACCCTTGCTATGCTCAAAAAAACTTGAAAACATTTTCCTAAGTGTGGAACACTATCTTGGTAAGTAGCACATTTAAATACCCCGAGAGGATATATGTGGGTGTTTCACTAAGGGTACACTATCATTTTTCAAAGTGAAAACAAGAAGTTACAAAGTGTAGCATGGTTGGAGCAAGGAGTGGAAGCTGGAGTCTAGCAATCAAAGGGTAGCATCTAGAGCGTGACAGCTAGAGCATAGCGATCAACATGACACATCGAAGTGAACATTAGCATCCCAACTCATCAACGTAGATGAGGAAGGGTGAGCACTGAGATGTCTACCCTAGGAACACATGGAGGAATGAAGGAAGCCACCATCCACCAGGTACCTTGCTACACTCCACCCTTTCAAAGTCTTTTGCTTTGTATTTTCTTTCACTATGCATTGGGATTTGGAGCTTGGGTGGCCTACCTTAGTAGGGACCATTGCCACTATTACCACGATGGCTGCTGTAGCTAGGAATGAAGAGCACATTCATGGGAAGTGGGTTTTGCTTTAGAACTTCTTCTCTTTCCTTGTGTAGCGTTGCATGAGTAGGGTACTACCAAGGAGTGTGCCTCTGGGCCCATGCCAATGGTAGCGTATGGCTGTGGATGGGAGTGAGGGTTTCGTTCTTGCACTTTGCACTTTTTTTTATAATGGGGCAAGGGAAAAAATGAGGATTTTTTGGCCATAGCCAGGGCAACTATGACCTAAGAGTGAGGGGTCATGGGACACCCTTGTCCCCTTCTCTTTTTTTGGTGCATAGGATGAGGGATGGTAGAGCAAGAGCACTTTGGGATTTTTTTCCCTCATTTGTTTTATTTTGATGGCTAAGGAGGATGTAGGTTTGTGTAATACCATGATTTTTCATGTGTCCTTGATGCAATTAGAAGTAAGGGATAAGGGTTTATTAGGGCAGGGATGCAAAGGGGATTGTTTATTTTATTCCCATGGTTGTGTTGGTGGAGGAATCGAGGCTTGGTGATAGGGAAGTGAGATTTATTTTTGTATTTCCCATGGGCTTAAGGCCAGGGTAGGGAAAACAACATGGCCATGAGCACAATGGTTGTGGTGGGGAAGTAAGGGAATAGGGAAAGCCATGATAGGCCATGACCATGGCAAGCACTTCAGCACATGATGTTAGAGTGCAATAGGGTTGGGTGATGCCATGAAGGGGGCATGATGCCTAGGACAAGGGTGCAATGCAGTAGTGGGAGCAGCAATTAGTTTTTTCCTTGTGAAATTATGGGATGCTTTTGGGCTACACCCCCAACCTGTTAGAATTTTTTTATTGATTTTTCATGTTTTGGGGCTACGTTCTCTAGGGAGCATAGCAACCAATTAAAAAACTTTTCATGGTTTTGGAGGCTACACTCCCTAGGGAGCATAGCTAATAATTAGAATATTTTTTATCATTTACTTGGGTTATGCTCTCGAAGAGGGATAACCAAGAGTTAGAATTTTTTCGTGAACACTCCGAGCTATGTTGCCTAAAGTTAGAAAAGAATTTGAAAATTTTCTATTTACAAAAATGAAGAATTTTCCAAGTGTGAAAATAAAATGCCAAACATGAGAATGCTAAGTGTGAGACTGCAAAGTTCTAGAATTCCACATGTGAAACAAAATGCAAAGTGTACCAGAGCTTTTCCAAAAATGCCAAACTTGCAAATTGAGCATGTCAAATTGCTAAAATATGCAAACCAAGACAATGCATAACATGTGAATGTGAAGCAAAATGCTAATGCTATGTTAGTGTTTTACCCCAATGAGCACCAGGTGCATCAAATATATATATTGACGTCCTATGCCCATGGGGCCCACATGGGACCCTAAGGATATATTTTCTTGCCAAGCTATGCTACCCTATGTTAACTTTGCTAATTTTGCTAAGTGTAGTTTAATGTATTTTTTGGCATCTAATGTATACTAATGCCCTTTTTTGTTGGTTTTAAGGTTGCAGGGTATTGTTGAAACCAATCCTCATCATGGTAAAGCTCATTGGCATCCTCTACAATATGAGTCAACCCATTTCAAACACACCTGCACCAGACATGTAGTTGGATCACTAGGTAGTATGATTTCGGCCAAGAGCACATGAGTTCCTATAATTCCTACTCCAACACATTAGCATGATGATGTGGTCACACTTAGCCATAGAATTTGCTAGTGTCATCACAAAGACATTGTTGCTTGGGGTAAACTAGATCATTTTGAGGTTCATGTCTAATGACACCACTACCAGTTATGGCAAAGTAAGGGATTTAGGTCAAGGCCCTAGGGGTGTTAGGCCTTTGTCCAAGATATGGAAGATTCCAAAATTTAGTAGTTATAGCAAGAGAAACACCCTCTTTGTTGCTTGAAATTTGTACATCCTATTTCAAAATCCACTTGGGACAGTGTACTATACTAGAGGGTAAGTGTTCTTATGATTTTTGCATTATTCCTTTGGGTATTAACTCATACTAAGGTGCTAATTACTCATGTTTTTTGCCAAGTTTAGTGTTAATGAACATCGCCTACATGATGAGAAGGGGGACCTGAACCTGACTCACATTTCCCTATAAGAATTTTCATCCCGTGAGAGCATTCATGCAAGGATGATTGGGCAAATTGGAACCAACTTGGCAGAGTACCCTCATCGATATCCAAAGGCCTACGAGAGGTGTTGGACCCATGGTTGGTTGGATACAGAGTGAGTGGATGGTGTACCTAGCATTGAGGAGGTATTCGTTCCACCACCACCATCATGCATACCCTTTGTCCTGCATAAGTAATTTATCATTTTTCTCTCATGTGGTTGCTACTTTACCTTTTTACATGATGCTAACATTGTTTTTGCCTATATTACAACTGCAATCACTTTGGGAGATGTCATAGTGGTTACTATGAGCTACATTAAGGCCACCCTTATCATGAAGTATGATGATATTGATAATATGAACATTGGTTGTGCCACCAGGTCCAAGTGGAGCTGACCAGTAGGCTTACATGAGTTGGGCTGATGGACCTTTTCATGGCCCTTATCCTAGGCATTCATGTGGTTGAAATAGTATCTATTATTGATTCCTTCAATAATGACACTCATGACTTTGTCATTTGTGTACGTGGTGTGAGAGTGGTCTTGGACCTTACTAATGGCTTCTTCACGGATCTCTTTATCCTTCCCTCTAATGGCCCATTGGTCATTAATAAGACAAATAGAGAGGTGGACCATTGAGATGATATCAAGGAATGGCTAGGAACATCTTGGTCTCACAAAGGCATACTTGTTAAGAACATGTAGGTGCCTATGGTACATGAGCTTTACCCTTTCTTTTGTGCCCATGTATTTTTGAAGCTCCTCTTCAAAGGGAAAATCCTTAGGTGGAGTAGGCTTGATTGATTAGGGACATGCTAGAGGAGGACACAAGGTATAGCTAGGCCTCCGACATTGTCGATAGCCTACATGCCAAGACCATCAAGTTATGCCACAACCTCCAGTCTAGGTCGCATGTGCACTTCGTATTCTTCATAGGATGCCTACGAAGGCTTGCAGAGTTTCTAATGGTTTGCAAGGATGGATGATGGGTGATTTAGGACCATACAAAGCTCTCAATGATGTTGGTCAAGCACCTATTTACTATCACGTGAGTGCAGGACCCCCTAGAGGTGATTGGTAAGTTATTTTCTGTAATAACTAAAGGTCACTTGGGGCGATCTTACTACTTGCATGAGAGTGTAGGTGAGGCCCCACTAGCT
The DNA here is from genome assembly GCA_015680685.1 of Gnetum montanum. Lineage (NCBI taxonomy): Eukaryota > Viridiplantae > Streptophyta > Gnetopsida > Gnetales > Gnetaceae > Gnetum > Gnetum montanum. The sequence continues at coordinate 172,670 of MNCI01004933.1, read as the reverse complement.
AGTACTAGGAATGTGGCTAGGTCAGAGCATTATATTATCGAGATGGTGGAACCATCTAAGGAAAATATCAAGAGGCCACATCTTGCAGAGGAGCTTACGTGAGAGGTTGAAAAGGTGGATGATAAGAAGATCCACCTTAAGTTTCACAACTTGCACATGAATGTTGCAAGTTAGTATGAGTTATTAAATGCATCTTTTGAATTTTATGTATTTATCTTTTTATGATTTTTTTTCCTAGGCTATGTTATGTTATGCTAAGTTATTATGCTAAGTGTTAAAATGTTAATCTTGATATGTGTATGAATTGTTGGAATTAGGTGAGAGGGGCACTGGAGCAGTGATAGAGTTAGTAGTAGAGGAGGTTTCCCCTCAAGCTAAGGAGGGAGAGGCACAAGAGGAAGAGCTATGTGAGGCTGTAAAGGTCCTCCAACAGTTGGATGAGGAGGGACTGCTTCATCCTAATGATGGTGATTTTGATAACCTCTTTGATGGTATGTAGGTGGGTGATCCCCCTACTTTCACACCTGAGGGTTTTCTAGGTACGTGCTTTGAGTTACCATCTATTACTACTCTCTTTCTACTCTTACATATTTGGCTATTTGATTATTGCTAAATGTGTTATTGTATTACAACTGCTAAGGTACCTACCAACAGTCAGGCATCCACCTCTACCTACCACATGGAGCCATGGGTAGAGGCACTTGACAAGTTCATCTTCATGGAAGGTCTAGTTGAGGACATGGTGAACTACCTACAGCAAGTGGATCCCAAACTCAGTATGCTTATGATGTTTCTTTGCTTGTCTTACTTTACAAATTTGATGCTTAGTCTATGGATAATGCTATTTTTCTTGTTGTATTCCAATAAGATCTAAACTTCACTAGAATCTGAGTAGCGTGGCCAAGGTGGATGTTGTCTCTTATTTTTTCCCTAAAGTGGAGCAAGTGCCCCACCAGGCGTATGAGGTAGTGAGTAAGTGCACACTTTCATGTGCAAAAGAATTATGGGTTTGCAAGCACACTAACAAGTACCTATGGAAGTAGGTGCATGAGCTCCAAGATAGGGCAGTGAGCCAAGATGCTAAGACAGAGGACCTACAATCACATTATGATTTTCTTGTGACTTGCACACAAGGGGATAGTACCTATCCAATAGCTAAGATTAATAATGCTAGGTACTGGTTGGTAATTTGGGGCAAGAATGAGGCCACCAGAGAGATTATCAAGTAGAGGTTGCAGATGGACTTGCTTGCCCAAAAAGACTAGAATTGGAAGGATTACAGTCCAAAGGTGTATCAGTGGGACCAAACAAAGAAGAACCACAAGCATCATCACAAGAACAAGTAGAATGTGTACCTTAAATGGTATAAGAAGGATTCCATCGAATTCCATTCCTATGATATGTTCCTTAAGGTGATTGGCAGGACACATGCTTATGAGTTGTTCACTCATCACGTAGTGGTGAGTGGATCTTCGGAGAGGCAAATTACTATGCCCTTAGGAAAGGTTTCCTATGAGATGTTTTCAATGGAGCCACCCACATGGATGACCATAGACAAAGGAAAGACCCTTGTGGGTATTGACTTTGGCTAGGAGGACTAGACGTGGCTATCAGAGGCCAAAATCCTCCAATTCTTGGAGGAAGGCCTTGATAGATTTCCTCCAGAGATGGATGTGGCACCCTCTCAAGTTAGTTTCTTTTTTTGTTATTTTCTACTTTTTGTGTTAGTTTTTCATATTGAGCATTCACTAACTAGTTTACTATTTTCCATTGCCTTAAGAAGGCACTAGGTGATGTTGCAAGTCACAACAAAATGATAGAGGAATGAGTAGAGAATCCTCAACCCCCACCGAACACCACTAGCTGAGCAATCCTAATGTAGCCCTACTATTGGGCAATATTGCATTTTCTGACAATTTCTGTTGTATAGTCATGCCATGTATTTTATTGATGGATTAATAAATTTTTTTATGTAGGTTGCATATTATGTGGAGCCTTGCAACCATCAGCGTATACGCCTAGTGTATACGCCCAGCATCCATCAGCGTATACGCCAGCATCCACGACATCTACGCCCAAATTCACATACGCCCAACACATCCAGCGTATACGCCCAGCGTCTATGCTCTCCAAACACGGCGTATACACCCAGCGTATATGCCCAGCCAATGTAACATATTGTACACTTGTAACTTTTACGCTCTTGCACCCGGTCAATGTGCCATGTGTTGCCCAACCCGAGTCTGCCATCAAAACCTGTATAAAACCCCAATTTTTCACGAGATCCGGGTGGTTGGCAAAAATTCTAGAGCACACCAGATAGCAGAGACGCTGAGAACCAAAGCATGAAACCCTGTACTCTAGACAACCCTATATGCTGAGCATACAACCCCTACGCTGCACTTACAATGTGACCCAGCCGTAGTCATCCTTGCATCCACCAGGGCTTTTCGTCCGCCTTGTGTCCAAGCCACAACTGTGTTAGACCGGTGCATTGTACTCACATTTTTAAGTGCCATTGTTACATTTTCTTCCTACAATTTTTTACAGTTTGCATTAATTCTTGCATGTATAATGTCTACGTTTGTTTACGTCTATGCTCTATTCGCATCGTTTACACTGTTTACGCTCTGATTTACACCTATCATGTCGTTTACGTATAACCCAGCGTATAACACTTCGGTGTATGTTCGGGGAAATCCTTGTCTGATCCATGTGCGGACCACCCAAGGTACTCTACCTTCATTCATTCCAGCTCACCCTCAGGTGAAGGTAGGGTCTTCTATGCGTGTTCGCTGATCCCACGGTCTCTGTTTCCTTCCAGCCAGAGACCGATGATTTCGGACGATACACCAACGAGATAGGCAAAATGTAAGATGCCTGAGTAGGTGTCAATTGGGACATCTACATAGTGTGTATGTAAGGTTGTGTGGGCATGATGAATGTCAGGAGAGAGGATTTCACAGGCTATGCTAATATCATGAAGGGGATGATGGTAGATAGTCCTACATCCTAATGCATGTGATGTACATAGGGAGGGATGACAGATGGTCTTGCACCCTAATGCATGTGCACTTGATGACTTGCCACCATAGGGGTTGACCTAGAAGGTGATAAAGGAAATGTAACCATTAATAGAAGGTGGATGTTTGGGATTGCAGAGGGATGAAATTGGAGGTAGCCTATTGGACAAAGGCATAAAAGGAGTTCTTGTTCTTTGAATGGGCTTCAAACTCATCTTGTCCATCCTGCAGCGGCTCCTCATAGTCAATTGCTACATTGTGCTCATTTGACCCACTTAGTCGAATGAGTAGGTCAAGCAACCATTGAAAGATCTTAGTGAGTGGAATGAGTACTCCCTCCCATTCTAGTGTATGATTTTGTAACCCCATTTGGCATTCATTTCTCAATGGTCTATGGATAGACCTACCTAGATTTTCATACAAAAAAAGTTATATTTTTCATTGTCGAGTACCTTGTACTCAAGAGGTTGGTTGTGTATTATGAGTGATTTCATACAAATGGCTAGATTTTCATACAAAAAAAGTTATATGTTAAAATAAAATGGCTAACTCTAAAAATGCTACTAAAAGAAAAGAAACTAACTCTAGTGTGCTACGCTTGCTACGTTAAGGCTTGCTACACTCTCACTTTGAGAGCTAGCTACACTCTCTTGAGCACACATAGTTTTGGCTAAGTGCCAAAGATATGCTTTGGCTTTCATCTAATAGGATTCCAGGGGAACTAACAACTAGATCCAATCAACACCAACTAACTTGTAGATAATTCTTGCACTAGCCTATGATCCAACTACTGCCATGGTAGGTCCATAAGAGTGTTGGGTCTATGCTAACTTAAAGCTAGTAATAGAGGTGCAGAGAGCACGCAGGACTACCATTGAATGTAGAAGGAAATGGCACATCCCTCCTTCTAGTGTTAGAAAATTATAGCAACTGAAAATGTCGATGGCTGGAACTATCACATCGAGGGGTACGTAGCCATGAAACAACCCTAACCCCACCCCCATCTAAAGAGCTATCATTGGAGAAGGAAAAAAGAGGTGGATCACTCAATATGATCTTCTTAATCAAACTACGACTTATAGAGTGTTTCAACAAACAAGTGTTAGGGGTTTGCATGGTGTCTTCATTGATACTATGGTCAACTAAGCTTGAGTGTAGTAGGGTTTCTCGATGTAAAAATAATGGTGAAAATGTGCAAATCCATGCAAAAATAGCAAAAAATGCAAGTTTGATGCTAACTACCAAAGAAAATGCTTGAAAATGTAAAGGAGTTTGAGAGAGGAAGAATGGTAATGCCCCAAACGAGGGAGCATAGCAATTGCAAAGGAGAGGTGAGGAGGTATGCAGTGTATAGACAGGCACATTTAGTAACATAGTCATAGTCTCTGGGGTGTTTGGGCTATGAAAAATGATGTCTATTATGAAATCTATGCCTACTCGGTTGGCTGCCATGGTGACTTGTAGGCTGCAGTGTGTTGTAGTATGCTAGGTGATGATGCAAAGATGTTTCCAAGGTGTTAAGTGCTCAAAGTTTGAATTTTTCCAACTGAATGCTTCAAAATGCCAACAACTAAATGAAATTACTATCCCCTAAAACATGATCCACAAGGGTATTTATAGGCCTAGGGTTGATGTAAAGTGCGAATTGGGTGCCACGTGGCATGAGGGATATTTGGAGCTATGTTGATCCAACTACACTTCCACTACAACAACTAGTGCTACACTCTAGTGTGCTCCAATAAACCCCAAGAGATAGCTAGACAGTGAATACACTACTAATTTTTCATGTGCCAAAGTCAAAAAGACCATGATGTACCTAAAAACAGTGCAAAATAGTGCAGTTTGGAGGCTATGCTCCAGGACTACGCTCTCCCCTTTTTCGAGTGGGGTCAAGTGTAGGTAAAATTTGGGGACAAATAAGGAATGAAAAAGAGATGCAAATTGCTCATCTTGCTTGCCAAAGGGGTGTTTAGGCTGAGATGGAGGCCATTGTTGAGCTCTGAAAGCTTTTGAAGGCTGTTTTGAATTACTACACTAGCTATACTCTAGAGCACAACCCAACAATTAGGTAAATTCTGCAAAAATTGAAGCCCAATGCAAGCTACATTGGCTATGCTCTAGAGCATAGCAAAGAAAAGTGAGAGCATAGCACTAACACTTCAAAAAAATTGGAAAAACTTGCAGTCCTCATCTAGGCTACATTACCTATGCTCTAGAGCATAGTAGGAGGGGTAGCCTCAAGAGTTAGAAAATCTACCAAAATGTTTCTTCCTAGCTTGATAGCTCCTAGCTTGACACTTGGGCAAACCAGCCACTAAAATGCATGCTACACTGGCTATTCTTTAGGGCATAATAGAGAGAATGGGAGTGTAGCACAACACCTAGAAAATTTTTTACAACTATTGTTAACACTTAGAAAATTTTGCAATTTTGGTTCAATGTTGCATGCTACACTGACTACATTCTAGAGCATAGTCCTAGTAGTGGAAGCATGGGCCAAACACATAGAAAAAATTCACCTCATGTTAACACCTGGAAAAATTTACAATTAAGGTGCTATTGAAAAAATTTGGTGGTGTTTCATTAACCACCTTTGTATGGAAGGTGGATTTATTGGTGGATGGAAGAGGAAATAGCCTATAGTTGGGCTAGCCAAGGCTTTCCTAGGATCAAGTTGAAGCTTGGCATTTTCTCTATGATAATGAATTTAGTAGAGGTGGAAAACTGCTCCCCTACCATGAAGGCTATGTTTATTATATCCCTATTGGTGATGCATGATCCATTAGAGGATTTTAAACATGTGGTTTTGGTTGGCCTAATCTAGTTTGTGAGGCCTAGGTTGTTGATGATGGAGTATGAAACTATGTTTGTTCCCACATCATCCTCAACATACACCCTATTGATGGTGCATTGCCCAACATGTATGCTAATAGATAGTGGAGCTGTTATGATCTCCCCTTATTTGGGATTGACCTTGATTGCCTCATTGCAAAATTCTAGGGATGTTGAATCTAATTCCTATGGTGTAGGGGGTAACATCACTCCACGAATGGAGTTCTCATCTGCAAGGATGTCCTCTATGACATGAACAGAGGCCAACATCCAAACGAGTTATTCCCAATGGGAAAATGAGGTCATAACTAGGTCATACAACCTCTACATCATGTTTTTCTACTTGAGCATTTATTTCACGTGGGTTAATATGCTTATGAAGTCCTTGTCATTATCCATTATGTTGGCCTAGACCTCATCCATGTAGCTTAAGAGATGGATTTCTCATAAGGGGGACTTACACTTGGTTTGCTTGGCCTACATAGGGGCCTCTATGTGTGGTTGTGCTTTGTTGGTTGTGGCCTTTGCTTTGTCCATGGGGATTGTAGGGACAGGGAGCAACTTTAGCGAACCAAGTGCTCTTTAGTCTCATTGTTGCTAAGCCAATTCATTTCCAAGGTGCTCATTTGGACTCTAACATTGCCTCCTAGTTAGTCTACCCTTGTTGTTGGTAGGGCCAACCCTTAGAGGACAAGGAACTGATACATTACCTACTACCAATCTTTAGGTAAGTGAGGGACCAGCATGTTATGACACCCTAATGACAAAGGGCTATTTTGCAATTATTGTTCTGACATGTCAGTTTAACACCTTACAAAATTATTTGTATGGGTGCTAGTTTAACATCGTAGTGGATGAGTTGTTTACATGCTAGTTTAATATCTTAGCAGATGAAGGGTGTCAATTTACATCTTGGTAGAAAAATGCTACAATACCCTAACCACAAAGGGTGTTGTGGATGCTCGAGGTGGCACCTTAGCAACAAAGGGAGGCCTCTTGTTTGTGAAAGCCAAGGGGACCTTTGTGCTAATGGGAGGTACATGGATCACAAAAAATTGCTTCACTAGTGCTAACTTTCCACTACTGTTGAAGGTATTGATGACATAGGTTCATCATCTATGTTGGACTGGTTTTCCACGTCAACCACTAGTTCATTCCTATCTATCATTCTTTGCAAAACATCTTGTAAAGCCTAACATAAGTCCATATTGTGATCAAAATTCTAGTGGTAATGATAGAATTGGTCCAAACTAAATTGTTGCAAGACCGAGGGTTCATTTTGTAGTACTGAGGCAAGATTCCTTAGTAGCTCATAGTACCTATTGTGCCATTGGTAGGTGTTCTTTGATACTTTCTTATATTGGATAAGCTTGGCCTTTAATAGTTGCTCTAGAAATTATGATGGTCACAATGGCAATGCGATATACTTCGAGTGATCCTTGCACTCAAAGTTGGACCTTTAAGTGTCTTGCACTTTGGCCCTTGCTAATGTAGGCAAGTTGGCTACCAAGGTGCCAGAGTTGGCGGCTTTGTAAATTGAGGCTTTAAGCTACTCAATCATTTACTAGCAGTTGGTGGCTTTGGTGTTTGTGGCTATCATTGCCACCGTTGCATTTGGTTTTTGTGTATGCTAGTTTCTTCAGGCCACATAGGTTGGGTCATTATTAGCTTGCACTACATCCTCTATGCCCTTTATTTGGGAAAAGGCTTGGATAAGAGACTTCGAGGCCAAGTAGTATAGTTTTAACTTGATGAAGTCATTAACTGCACCCTTGAAGATGTCTAGAAGGTGCATTTCTACGATGGGCTCTAGCATTTCTTGTAACGAGGCACTCCAACATTGGATAAACTTGGGCATAGGCTCTAGGGGCCCTTGCTTGACCTATATAAGCTGGGCAAGGGTTACTTTAGGTTTCAGGTTGTACCTAAAGCATGTCACAAACTAGCTTAGGAGATCCTCCAAGGAGGAGATTGAGGCCCTACGTAGCACACAATACCAATATAGGGCTTTCATATTGAGGGACTTGGTGAAAATGCATAGGATGGCATGCAGCCAAACTTGTAGGAGTAGGCATTTAGACCCAAATGTAACCAAGTCTGCATTGGGATTCCCTTCACTGTTGCACTTGCTAAGTTGAGGTAGCAGGACCCCAATTGGTAGAGTTAGTGGTGGTATCATAGGAATTATGGGGTCATCCTAGTATAAGTCCACCACCTTAATGGTTTTAAAAGAGGCAACTTTGAGTCACTTAACCTCATCTGTCAAGGTTTGGATAACCTAGAATACTTGATCCAAGTTGTGGGATATGCTAGCCAATTGTGTTGGCTAGGCTTTCTATTGAGTGGGTTGTCTGACGTAGGGTCAAATTGTTGGTTGCAAAACCACATGATGCAGTTGATGCATCGACTATGCCATGGGTGCGGTGACTGAGGAAAGCCATGCATGCATGGGTTGAATGGACTCTGAGGACACTAACAAAATAGGAAAGATGTGATTACTAAGTCATTTGGGGCATGGGGATGTCTGCTGCATCAATATAGGGTTAGGTAGGCATGATTGCTACCAGCAAGAATGGCTAAGTAAGCATGGTTACTATTTTAGGAAGGATGGGTGAACTGAACCAAGGAGGGGCCATACTAGGGAGTGGATGTTAGAAGATGGCAAAGGGGCTCTCACATTTGGATTAGGCTTCAAAATCATCTTCTTCCTCCTATGAGGCTTCCTCATAGTTGGTCCCTACATTATGTTGATTTGCACAAATGAGTTGGGACAACAACTGGTGATAGGAATCCTTGAGTGGGATTATGTCGAACGAGGAAGGGATGTACTCTCATCCATCCTAGTGGATCCATTCAAAGTCATATTTTTCCTCTACATCAAGGCAATCCATAGGTAACCCTACTTAGATCTTGGCATAAACAAAGTTGTATTGTTTATGGCTGAGTGTGACATGCCCTAGGTGGATCATGAAGATGTCTAGTATGTTAGACATTGACATAGAAGGTTGATCTGGATGCATGTTTACAAATTGAGTTATGAAAGGGAGAGCTATAAGTTGTTGTTTGTAAAAATGGCTAACTTTGAAAAATTGTAGAAAAACAACTAAGTCTAGAAAGTGTAGAAAAATGACTAAGTGTTGAGACTATGAAAAATGGCTATGTATGAAGACTATGCTCTCTACGTTGAGAGCTAACTAGGCTCCACACTTACTATGCTCTCCACCAACTATGCTTCCTATGCCCAAAGAATGAAGACTTAGAAAAAATGATGAAGAGAAGCATGATTTGGGTTGCTATGTAGGGTCTCAAGGGGACTGATAGTAGGGTCCACTCTACACCAATGGGGATATAGAGAGCACAAAAGACAATGATCAACAAAATTCAAAGAATAAAATGGCATAGCCCTCCTTCTAGCACCAAAAAACTATAGCAACCAAAAATAGCAATGGCTAGAACACCAAGGGGTTTGCAGGTGCACAGCCTAATCCCAACCTTACACGAGGACCTACTAGAAGTAGAGACAGGGCACCCTAAATAGTCTTGTTGATTAGATAGGGACTTTGTCAGTTACAACTGGGATGGTGGATGCAACCAGGGGTGGCATGATTAGCCAAAATACGAATGCGAATGACATGAAACAATGCTAAGTGTTCTAGCGATGTTTCATGTTGCTAAGTGTAGAGCATAGTCATGGATGGGGGCAAGCATAGTCAAGGGTTTCAGCATGAATGGGGGTGCAAACCCATGGAGACTACCATCCAAACATAGTTATAACATGACCACACATTAAAAATGCAAACAAAACATGAAAATGTAGGAGAGAGAAATGAAACACTACCCCAAATTGGGTTAAACATAGTTAACTAAAAAATGGATTCAGAAGATATGCAGTGTACAATAGGCATAGTGGAGAGCATAGTCATAGTATTGATGATGTTGGGTCATGAATTCTAGCACTTATCATAGTGTCCATGCCTACCAAGTTGGCTACCATAGTGTACTATGGGTTGCGGTATCCTGTAGGTCCATGATGGGGCTACGATGGGCCATGGAATGTAACTCTGCCTCTCTATGATGCTAGTATGCCTTTGGATCTCCTTTTCCCAAAGAATGTCAAATGTCAATGGAATGAAAAAATGCCAACTGTGTTTGAGATTTTCCAACCCCAAAAATGTAGAGAGCTAGGGTATTTATAGGGCTATGTTTACCTTGAAACATGAGGATAGCTCCACATGGCAGTGTGATAACTGGAACTACGATATACCCCAACTATGCTCTCCACTAAAGCAAGTGGTTTCATGTTGTGTTCTACTCTGATAGAGTCTATGAGGCCAAGAGACTATGACTATGCTTCCCAACTACATGTGCAAGTGCCGAGAAGACTACAATGTACTTGAGAAAATGCCAAAAAATGCAACCTTTGGAGACTAAACTCTGGGACTACACTATCCACTATAGGAAGTGGGATCAAGTTTAGTTACAATTTTAGAGAGAAAGGGGATGAAAAAAAGATAAATGCTACTACTAGAGATGTGTTAGAGCTGATGTGAATGTCAATGTTGCATTGTGGAGGCCTTCAGAGGTTGTTCTGCATGTCTTCACTTGACCACACTTTACACTGGGGGAAATCGTAGTCCTAGACTTAGGAACAAATCTGGCAAACTATGGCTAAGTGCTAACTATTCTCCATGGGAGGCCGACTACACTCTAGAGCATAGTCTTGATAGTGGAGAGTGTAGTCCTAACACTTAGAAAAATCTTGTAAAAACTAAGCTTCCAAAATGTCTATGCTTAAGTGTGCTCTTAAGTGTAGTCTTGATAGTTAGAAAAATTTGTCAAGACTAAGCTTCCAAGCTATCTACACTTGACTACACTCCCAAGCGTAGTCTTGATAGTTAGAAATTTTTTGCAAAACTAGGCATCCAAGCTAACTACACTCCCGAGCATAGTCACTAAGGCTAGGGAAAATTTTGCAAAAGCTAGTTCTTCATGCTGACTATGCTTGACTATGCTGTGGAGCAATTCTGTAGCAATTTTCATCATTTTGACACTTAGAAAAATTTGTAAAATTGGTAGTTTGAGTTAACTACACTCTCTACTATGCTGACTACACTCTATGTAGTGGAGAGTGTAGTCTCAACATCTAGAAAAATTTGTGAAAAGTGTCATCATTTTGACACTTAGTCAAATTTGTAGTTGAGAAGTCATAGCCAAATTTTTTGGTGTTTCATCAAGATCATACAATAAGAAAAAGGGATATGAGAATGTGCAAAACATAACAAGAAGAAATGTTAGAGGATGTCATTCAAAAGAAGATACCAATCATCCAAGCATCAGTTACTGACATTGCAAAAAAAGGTAGGGAAAATCTATGATTTTTTGGATGAAATATTTGCTACTACATTTAAGATTATAAAGGAAAAGATTGAACAAGCTCTAAACAATAACAAAGAAATGAAGAAAAGAAGAGATAACAGATGAGAAAACTAAAAATATAAAGGAAAATTTGTTGTAGTTGAGGAGCTCATAGAATCTAGTTTAGAAGATGAAGAAGGATGTAATGTTTGCTACTATGAATATCTTAAGGGATGTTGCACTATTATGGCCCACTTACAAGAGTTTGGGGCATATGTACTTAACCAAATATTTATTAAGAAATAGATGCCAAGATGATTGCCTTACCTTTAGGGTAACTTCTAACTTACGAACCATCATATTACCCAAGCAGAGCCTATCCTGAACCACAAGAGAAACATTAGTAGGAATGGCAACAACCACAAGCATGGGGAATGCCATTGTCAAGGGAAAAATATCAACATAGGAAACCAAACACTTATGGATATTATGGTCAATGTACAATCTCTTTGAGAAATACTTTAGTTCATAATTCCTCTCATTCTTATCCACGAGAGTATCATAGACCCACTACATCATGAATGAATCCCAATTCTTATGCACATCAACTAATAGTTGGTTCATCAATATAATCTCCTAACTCCCTACCACCAAGTCTACCACTAGTTATGCAAGGAGAACTAACAACACAATCATAGAAAAAGAGTGCTTGTAGCACAATCATAACACAAGAACATGTGATGATAAATGAACATATATCTAGGAAATTTTGATTTTTTAGAACAAGTCTAGAAAGAATTCATTGGATGGAAACTTCATTTATATCAAATCCATCTATACATACTTCTCAAGGAAACACCAAGCTTCCACATTCTACAAATCCAAAATTTGACCACTATCATGCTCCCTCAAACTGTAACTCATTAGATTAAGGAAGAAGCATTTTTCAAAAATTGAATAGATCTAGGAAGTCCCTTCGTGTATATTCAAATAATAGGAGAAAAACCATGAAAGGCTCTACTAGATTTTGACTCAAGAGTAAATTTTATTTTGCAACACATGTACAAAGCCTAGAATCTTCCTCAACTAAAAAAGAGTAATATTCAACTAGAGCTTACAAATAATTCAATTACTATTTCACTTTAGCAAGTGGAAGATGTCATCAAAACCATAAGTGGTTAGTCCTACCCTACTAATTTTAATTTCATACATGTAAAGAAAAAAAATGGATAATTTCCTATATGAAAAAATCATGATCTAGCACTATGGATTCTAACCAAGGAATCATAAACTTATCCTTGGAAATCTCCAAGGAAGATAGATCTAGAATCATACAGAGATGTTAGGTTCCATGTATCACATATAGTAATAATAGGTGTAATTATGTGTAAAAAATCTAGGGCATGAAACAAGAAACTAATACAACATGCAATAAATGCATAGACGATATGTGTGTCCAACAATGCCTATATGTGGTAGCCATCAAACAAGAAGAAACCCAGTGGCTGATTACTAAAAAAGAGATAGAGTCTGATATGTGGCTAAAACCATTGAATATAATTACAAGTGCTTATGTTGAAGAAACAAGAAAGTTAGAATAGTTAAGAAGGAAACATTCCTAGGTACAATCATATAAAGAAGAAGACATCAAATGGGGACAATTAGAGATCCAAGATAGGTATGAACTATAACCTTTAGAACATAAACCTTAACTAGATGTACTAGAGTATGCTTTTCTAAATAACAAGAAATCAGTAATTATTAATGCTAATCTTGATAAAGAACAAAAGAGAAGATTATATAAAGTGATAAATAAATGGCTAACAACATTCACATGGTCCTATAATGAAATAGCATATATAGAATTGCACATACGCCAACACTGAATCTATAAGGATCTAACTATCAAACCTCACCACCAACCTTAAAGAAGATTGAATCCTAAATTCAAAGAAGTGATCAAAAAATAATTGGAAAGACTCTTAAAAGTAAGTTTCATCTATCTAATAGCAAAAAATTAATGGGTTAGTTCCTTAGTATTATCCCAAAGAAAGGTGGTAAGTGAAGGCTCTACATCGACTTCTGGTTATTAAATGCAACAATATTTAAGGA
>MNCI01004933.1:145665-157891 GCA_015680685.1 Gnetum montanum | reverse complement strand
AGCTCCAAACTTTGACCACTACTAGTGTACTTGACCTAGACTTAAACTTAGCTCAAAAGGAATGTGTCATGAATCTTAACCTTTTAGATGAAAATAGACTTGTATCTTTGATAAGTGAAAAGATTCATAAGAAATACTCCTAAGGTAATCATGATTCTAGAATAATACAAGTCTCAATCCAATTAGGTGATAAAGTCCTATATTATAATCCTAGTCATGTACCACAAAAGGCTAAGTTCCAGACCTTGTGGAAAGGATCCTATATTGTCCATGCAACATACCTATCAAGCACCATTCAAATCTATCACACAACCAACCCACAAAAGCTTTTCTTGATTAATATTCAATAAGTCAAACTATTCTATGAACATCTTGACTCCTTTATGAATTCTACCTTATCTATGAAACCAACTTCAATCCATTTCATCTTCCATTTAACTATTTCCATTAATAGTTGTGTAGGTGTCCAATTAGATACTTAGGTAATAAACCTTTTCTTTTCTTACTAATTTTTCATATTCTTTGATATCTTTTCTATTCTTTTATAATTTTCTCATTTCTTAATCATTTTCTATTATTTGATAACTTTTAAATTCTTTCTACATTTTTCCATTCTTATGATTTTTGCTATTCTTGTCATTTTTCTCTAATTTTTCATCATCTTGTTATACATTTTTTTTTCTAATAAAGTTCACAAAATAAAACAAGATGTAGTCTTAATAATGTGAATATTCCCCTATATTATCAAGTCATTGAAGGATTGATTCTATATATAGTGAGACCACACCATTCCCAATACTAAGAGATTCTTACCATTCCCATAGTGATATTCTTTTCACAATAAAACTAAAATAAACTTGTGTTCATTATGCGTGGATAAAAGTGAAGAACCAAGTGGGAATGAAAAGGGTGTGACGTCAAGGGTATTTTTGGATTCTCTAAGGCTACTATTATAAGTTTTATCCTTCTATCAAGGTTTTATTATTTACTTGAGTTCTAACAAAGAATGGAAGTATGTATAAAATAAGTGCTACCTTACCATGTCACTAAAAAGACATGTTACCCATGCTTGAAGATAGTCCTCTAGTAAGGTTGACATAGTAAAAACATAGTAAATGCACAGAATAAAAATTTCTAAAGACCCCACTCAAAAAACATGTTACCCATGGCTGAAGGTAGGTGGCTTCTTTGAAATATAAAAAAATATAATGTGTGCTATTAATAAGCTACTTTCTTATACTTCATTGCCAAGTGTTAATACTTCTTGTACTAGTGGTAGTCTTCTTTGTTTTTATTTTTGGGATGATGCAATGTGATGTCCCTAGTAAGTAGTATGGACTTGATCTAGATCTTGGATGGAAAGGATTATGATTACTTTAATCATACATATCACACAAAAGAATCCATTATGCCTATGATAAGACACCTCACATCCTAATTTCTGCAATTCTTTCTACTTCCATTCCACCTCACTATTATATATAATCATAGTTTAATGATTTTATATAATATAGTGTTATTTTCTCATCTAGGCTATACTAACTTGTGTGTGTTCTAAGATAGGTATTCTTTCCGTTCAACTCCTTGAGTACCTACAGACACTTGTAGGCATGGTTATACTAGGACACTATGAGCTGAAGCCTAGTTTAGGGAGGATCCACTTGTATAAATCTTGTGCTTCATCCCTGATAATCAATTTCACATCATCCTATACCTTCAAGACACTTAAACCATTAATTTTCACTTTTCCTATATTCTCACAACTAATCATAATTTTGGCAATCCCTACTACCATCGCTTATACATCTCATTAATATTTTGTCATAGATTCCTTCTTCCAAATGCTTCCAATGGTAAATTTTCATATTTTGAGCATCATATTCAATCAACCACCATTTAGGCCACCTCTATATCTTCCAAACTATCCATTTCACTTACTTTTTCAAACCAAAAATGCTAAAAATCCAAAATCATTCAGTGATGATGTCATAGCTAGGATGTATTAGGCCATAATATTCCATAGCTATAATGTTGTATCTATGATGTATTAGATATAAACCACCTATGTATGTGTGTGGAAGTTAGGAAATTTTTCATTATTCTCATTTCTAGCAAGGGAGTTCATGTAGTTTTTCTAACCCTCTTGCAACCAAATTCCTAACACAATAACTCTCTCACCATAGCTTCAATTTGCATGATTTTCAAACCCATTTAATCATGAAATGACCAACTAAGTCATGGGAGAGAGTGTTCTGCATAACTAAGTCAAATTGGATCAAATTTCTCTAATTTCAGAAGAATATATTAAGGGTAAGAATAGGGACAAATAAGCATATTTTAATCAATTAATTGAAAAAAAGACAATAAACCTAACTAGTTCTCCTATTCAACCATGCTATTATACAATAAACTAGGAAATAATAACTATGAGAAGTCTTAACAATTAAAGAATACAACAAATAGGGATTTCTATTTGAATTTTTTCTAACTCTGTAATCATAATAAAGCTATAAATAATGAGGATAAAAGTTGGATCAAAGACAACAGTTTGAGAAAGGGTTATGAACCATTAAGAACCTATTTGAAACCTTTGGGTTATCTCAAATGAATTCTTGATGATTGCAGATGGCTCCTAAAAGGCCTATAGTAGAAAGATCCTTATAGCAAGGGAGTAAAAGACCAAGAGGTAGAGGTATAGGACAAGCTAAAGAACAAGCTCCATAGGTGGAGTAGAAGGCCCAATCTTTCAATATTCATCACTAAACACCTATCATAGAACACTTTGCGTAGGTTGAAGCTGAAGCACCACCATCTCTAAAACAAGGATAGCACCTCATGTTGTTAGTAGAATGTCTCTAGGCCATCCAAGAAAATCCAATCATGTCCATAGTTATTTTGGAGCTCAACTTCATATCATTCATAGAATTCACACCCACGAATGTCTGAATGCAACTTCAAACTTCTTTTCTATGGAAAACTTTATCATGCAATAGATAATGGTACTTAGGAGAGGTATACTAGTTCTGTAAAAATAAACAGGATGATGTCGTAGTCAAAATTAATGGAGTCTCTATGCCTTACTTAGTGGAAGTCATTGCAAAGGATTTAACATCCCTAATGTTGAAGGAAATATTACACAAATCTCTACCAAAACTAACAATGAGTCAAAGAAGCTATGTCTATAGAGAGTATTCAACAAAGAAGATTAAGAATATAGTGAATTATTTGCTAAGGAAAAGATATACTTCAATATAGAAACCTACCACATCTTTTCCATTAAGAGACTAAATATAATTTCCACCTATGCTACAAGAGGAAGTGCTATCCTTATGGGGAAATTTAATGTAAATCCATCTCATTTATTATTTCTAGAAATTCAAAGAAAATTTGATAAAAGGAAGGCAAGGAAACTCACATTGTCATTATCTTATCTTATCAAAAGATTGTGCAAGCAAGCTAAAATTCTAGGGTGTAAAAATCATGTCTTAGGTAAAACCCAGAATACAACATATGCTGAGATGTCCAAGATAGTGCCACTAAAGAAAGATTAGCTAGAGAAGCTAGCAGACACTGAGAAAGTAGAAGGATAACACTAGTAGGCAATATTCCAATAATAGGGCAAGAACAAGCAAGACCTAGTGGATCAATGCTAGCCAGTGATACACCTGGACTGAGTGCTCCACCAGCACAGTAAGACTACAAACCATACATGAGCCATTTACAAAAAAAAATTGAAACCATAAGTTTGGGAACAAGAAAATGTTTTGTATTATATAGAGTAAGAGATAACTTCGTAAGGCCTACAATATCAATAGGATCCTCTAGTGGCTAGGTATCTTTATATATAGGAGAGGATGAAGACTAGGCACAATAGATTTCTAGGAACATTGCATCTTTTCAAGTTATGTTGAAAATAGGATAAGGAGCCACAATTGTGATGATGCAAAATCAAGATGCAATAGGACTAGCAGAGGTTATCAAAGATCACATAAAAGAATCATTTCATATTCCTATTGTGCCACTAGTAGATATTAATGAAGTTAAAGATGTTGAAATACTAGTTAGTACATCCATGCCCCAAGTAGAAAATGAAGATATCTTGGATTCACTATTATAGACAAGCTAAGTTATGCAAAATCTCTTTGATATTCCAAGCAATATCATTGCAGTCCAATCAAATCTAATTTCAACAACGGAAAAGCTGGTCATGGCCAATAGAAGAGCCAAATATATAGAAAATGAAATGCAGAGGTTGCAAGCTAAATTATTAGCCTTGAAAGTAGAAAGAAGAGGTCATGCATAGTATCTATTGTTAGACTAGTTGGGTAGATTTGAAATTGAAAAACTCAATGCATAGCCAAAAACATCCAAGTAGAGATGGAGAAAGAAAAAGAAACATGGAATGCATTTGTGGAAAAATCCCAAACTCATGAACATGCCAAAGCAATAACTACCCTAGAAGAGGAAAATAAAAGAATTTCTACTAAAAACACAAGGTTCATAAACATAGAAAAGCAAAAAAATATTCTCAAAGAAAGTATCCATCAATTAGAAGAACAATTTATTAGAGTCAATCAAGATATGAGCAAATTAGCTAGAGAAAACAAAACCTTATCAATGGAAGAAGTTTGTGCTAGCTATCAAAAATTAGTAATTGAAATTAGTGTGTGGAAAAATAAGACCAAGAAACATGAGAAGATCAAGGAACACATCAAAGACCAAGTGGACATGTATATGCAAATTAATGAAAAATAAATCTAGATGACCAAAGCCAAAATCAGTTCCATCACTATATAGACACCTGATTGGTAGCCAATCCAAGATAGCCTCATCCATGCCCACCAAGCTAAAGTGAAGAATAAGAACCTACAAGTTGAAGATCTCATAAAATACATGGGATTAGCAAACCTTCGATATGCTAATCTGGCCATGTTAATAACATGCAGAACAAGAAATGAATAAGAGCAACAAGTGCCACAATGTACACCATATACAAGAAAGAGTTTGTAGATAGGAAAGATACATAACAAAAATTGCACTTTGCAAACTCTAACCTCAAGGTGGTCAAAGCTAGCTACCATAACCAAAAACATGTAATAGCAAACCTAGCCTATAGAATGCTTGATTAACAAGAACTACGAAGTGGCCAAGGCATTTGAAGAAGAAAGAAGGCAATTTGTAGTCTAGTATGTGAAGGCCAATCAAATGTTTTCATAGTTGTCATACCCATGGGAAGTATCGATGCTAGCAAACATTACTAAATTTTCCCATATGTTACATGA
Organism: Gnetum montanum; assembly: GCA_015680685.1. NCBI lineage: Eukaryota > Viridiplantae > Streptophyta > Gnetopsida > Gnetales > Gnetaceae > Gnetum > Gnetum montanum. Next base: position 152,609 of record MNCI01004933.1, on the reverse strand, counting down.
TCCAAGATTAGAAGAGGAGAAGCTTCAAGCACTACTCAACCATTATCAATTTTAGAAGCCCAATTATAAAGAAAGAAGCTAATGAAGGAGCCACCATTACCAGGAACCTAAAGGCTACATCTAGCTTTGATATTTTTCTTTTCTTTTTTGTTGTTTTCTTGTCATATGTGTCCATCATTCCATGCATGATAATTTTGTAAAGAATCACTTCAACTACAATGCACTATTTAGAGTTAAGTAGTCATGTATATAAGTAGTTATGTCAAGTTTGAATACACCTCACAATTTTGTAAGAAACTCTATTCTCCTTTTGTTTTAACTTGAGGATGAGTTTCCAATTAGTCATATGTATATGATAAAACCTTTTTGTAATAGGCCACGATATTGTATCTACAATATCACATCTATAATCTCATATCTATGATATCGCAACCCTACATACATCATCATTGATGCGATGTAGAGGATCCTAGTCACCCTTATAAATACCAATACTTGGTCACATCAATAGAACAACTTTCATTCCATCCTTAGCAAAATTCTTGTAGTTTATTTTTGTAACTTAAACCTAGCAAGAGAGTGAATGCCCGCAATATGGTATCAAATAGTTTTACAAAATCCTTGTTTGAGGGGATTGTACTTGGGCATAATTCATGAATGGAAATAAAGATCAAGATTGTTTCTCACCATTGAAACATTACACTTAACCTTTTTTACTTATTAATTTTCCATACTTAGTTTAATTTTTATTTCTTTAATATGTTTACTTTAGTTTAGTTCTTTACATTTCTTAAGTACTTTAATTTTCTCACATTCATTAGTATGTTGAAATGAGTACAACTGGTTTTGAATGTTAAATGTAATCATTTGGTAACCTTGTAGTGGCTTCACTTGATTCACTCAATAGTGAACTCACTTGGTAATCCCAATAACTATTACATGAGCCCAAGGCATGTACAACAAGCCAGGAATGGATACTTATCACCACAAAGTAGAATAGATTTATATTTCTATTATCATCTAGATTTAGATTTTATCCTCATTTTCACTATGGAAACACTTAGGATTAATCTGAGCCCACAAGATCATAATATTATATGCCTCACTAAGAGTTAAAAAATGCAACTTTCACTTCACTAACTCAAAGTGAGAAGATAGCAATCATGAACCAACTATCAAACACTAGCAAATTTACATTGTCTATCTATGGATTATGATTTGATCATGTGCATGCACTCATGAATTTTATGGTGGAGTGTTGGAATACCTAGTTTCTCATCACATGTGCTTATGATTAAATACATTAATTACTTAAGAACATAAATGTAAATTTCTTGTAAAGTACTAAAAAGTAAAAGTAAACTTGTCTAAGTGTTGCAATAGATGTAGGAAATCTCGATTTTATTGCTATGCATGTTAATGTATCTAGGTACATGTGCACTCAAATAAAATTCCATACAATCTCATAAATCCATGTTATGGGCACTCAAAGAAGAAATATTCTAATTTCTTAAATGAAAAAATTGTAAGAGTTTAGCTAATACTTAGATCGAAAAATGTCATAAATACAAAGAGTCTACACATTTATATAGGTAATGATTATATCAACATCAACGTACCTACATCAACACATCCTAGCATGTGTCAATGGGGATATGTCGATAGGGCTATGTCAACAAGGATGCATTGTCACAACCTATATTATTGATTGTTCATCAACTACAAAAAGAATTAGTTACCTAACTACTATGTCATAAAATGAAAAAAAATGTACACTCTTCAAGTTCACTTGTCTAAAACCAAGATCATCTAGTTGTAGAGAAAATTCATCACTTGTTCAGTCACCTAGATGAAGCTTAGGTCGCTCAACCCAAATCTAAGTTACAAAGTTGTAAAACCTAAAGATGCAATTGTTGGGTCAAGTGACCTAGTATCTAGTCAACCAAATGGATCATCCTATTGACTAGACATATCTAACATTGACTGATTAGACAAGATATGAGAAAAATAAAATCCTTGGAAAGTTGTTGACTTCATGACTTGTGACCATTTTATTACTCATCGATAAAAAGACATCTACGAGATTGTATCTAATGAATCAAGGTAAAGTAGAATAAAAGGTTTATGATTAGGAAAGATCTTATCCTTGAAGAAATGGATTTTTTAATTTATTCTTGGATCTAGCACATTTTCTAATCTATCCTTTTCCTATCTCATGCATAATCCCTATTCTTCTTCTTCTTCTTCTTCTTCTTTATGCTTCACCTAGATGTTTTGATCTATTCAAATCTAAGTGCTTTCATCCAACCCATTGTAAAAATTCTCTATCTATGTGTGTTAGTGAGGATTCACTGTTGTTGTGAGATCTTGAAAGATTAACAATCCTAAGAGTGGAGTAGGCCTAGCCAAACCATGTTAAAATTTAATGTGTTTGTTACAAGTTTTATTTTTTCTTTTCACCTATAGTTGATTACAAGCATGTTAATTTTTATAGTCCATATTTTAGTTTCCTATTATACTAGAACTTTGGGAATTATATATTCAATTAATGGTAGTTATCTTAAATAGATTCATGATTTACATTGCTAGCCCTATTCATCCACCTCTAGGGTGTAACTTTTTCAGTCCACACAAATTTCATATTTTATCATGACTCTAAGTTGGGGTTTCTTCTCTATTTTCATGATTTAATGTTTAAAGATCCACAATCTTATGTAGAATGTAATTTATGTCATGATTGCTTGGTTTGTAAGTAAATTTGAACAAATTGAAGGATTTTTCATATCTTGGAGCATATACCCATGAAGTTTGATGTATTTTCCCATGTTTAATATTGTTCCATATCATTTGGGATTAAAACTCATGACAATTGTTGTTTCTCTTTCAAATTATAGTTTTAATCCACAAATTTAAGTCCAATTAAACGTGTTGAGGACTCTTAACCTTGAATTGAACTTGTAATTCTTGATCATAAAATTTCATTTTTATTTTTAGATATGTGTTTGCTCTAATGCTAGTTGTTCATGACCCCATTGTAATTGAACATCAATCACTATCTAGTAGTAGAAGGGAAAAGTCAAGTTACAGGTAGTTGTACTACATCAATGCACAAGTTAGGTTAGAATAGAGATCACAACTAACTCACAGTTCTCTTGCACTACACTAGAGTAATAGTTAAATTGCAATTTAGGTCATGCCTCATGGCACATGCACATAAGGGCATTTTGCATTGATTGTGTGTTTGCGTGCAATGAACAATGATCACACACATTGCACATTAAAAAGTCAAAGCAGCATAGTTGCTTAACTATGCATTTTGTGTGTTTGTATATTTTATGCTGGGCTAGCAATATAAAAATTTTCAATGTACCACACATTTTAATAATTCTTTCGTCTATTTACAATCCCACATATTGCAACTTATGCACAACCATTTGTATTATGCAATTTTTGCAAAAGAATTTTATGCAACACATCACACAACCAACTTATTTGCATAAGTCATCAATTCCAACATGCTAGCACCTTAATTGCACTAGCCTTGGCATTGTTATTTAAGCAACATTGTGACCTATACATAGTCATGTTGTAATCATACTAAGGTTACGACTAGCCTTCAAATAGATACCATGATTCTAACATCTCTGTGTGATTCACACCATATATATATATATAGCTTTGATAAAACATTCATGAATTCAAACTAAAACTTAAGTTTATTATACCCCCTAATGTGTATACTACATAGAAATGGGATAATACAAGTAATATAAGTAGGTAAGTAAGAAGCAACAACATTTATGAATTCAAAACATCAAATAGCTGGAAAAATCCTTACTAATTTCTGAGAACTTGGTAGCATAACACTTGAAGAAAAAATAAAGACGGGGTATTGAAACACCGTGAAAATTACGGGTCGGCCTCAGGCGAAGATTCGTAATTTGAGCGAGAACGCACCTCGAATTTGTTCAAGGACAAGTTTGCGCTCTATCACGCACGGCAGCGTAATGAGCGTAATAAGCTCCAAGACATTTGAAGGCAAAATCCAAAGAAACACGACGGGTTGGCACTTTTTCTTGCAACGCATAAATAACTGGTCTTTACGCTCGTTACGCGGCAATGTGTATCAGTGCGTGGGTCACAGTTCAAGTGCACGCTCATTACGTTTCATTATGCGCAGCTGCGTGATGAGTGTAAGTTTTACTCTGCTTACACTTCACCGCGCACAGCTGCGTAGAGAGCGTACATTACATTTACGATTTGTCACGCACAGTTGCGTGGTGAGCGTAAAACAATCTTGAGCTCATTACTTTACACCAGATTATACTCATACACGCAACGCAACGCGAATGAGTGTAATAAGCAATTAAAACACGCTCGGCATATGCCTACTCCTCACACGCACAACACGCAAACGAGCGTGTTGTGCGTAGTCACAGTCTAAAAGATCATGCCAGCAAGGGCCCGCAATGTCCGGAATCCACATCATCAGGGTTGCGCCTTCTCTGCGAAGTGTCGTAGCCTATAAACACCCCGGTTGACAAGGATACAGGGGTGGGCAAAAAAATCCGCATTAGCAAATTTCTGAGCACCAGAGCACTTAGCACTTTGGAGCAGAGATATAGAGAACAGCGCTTTGGCAATCGTAAACCTCATCACCTTACAGCCGAAACAGAGCACAGGTCGACTTGAGCATCGGTGACAGGAGTAATCTTTCTGCTGAAAAGACTCTATCAATCAAACACAGTTGATCGGTAGACGTCAAAGCTTGGCCCGCCTTGCATCTCAGCTTAGCCCACGAGGTAGATCGGAACTTCTGTTTAGATCGTTTTGCTTGTTGTTTGCTCGTCTCACATCCTGTAATCGGGGATTCCCCAGTGTAATTTCTTATACGAGATATACATTTGTAAGTCAAAGAGCGGATCTTGAAGCTACGTGTTTTATCTTTTTCCAGCCTCCTTTCGTTTCATTGCGTTTAGCATTATCGCCGTTGCAATCTGATCACATCGCTTTCTCTTTGTTTCACCATTCTTCGAAACAGATCGCTTTCTCTCCGCGTAATTCTCATCGTTTTACTGACCCGTAAGTCCCTTTCTAATCGACAAGACCGTTCAGGGCACCGCGGATTCGTTTTTTCCAGCTTCACCCTCGCGCGGATCCGTGGTTAAAACTGCGTACGCCGGAACATCGGTCGGTATTTCCAGCTGCCGACGTTTTCTGTCATTACAGTTTTCTGGCGCTAGAAGGAGGGCCTCAGGCTCCGATCCGAATATTTCGGGTAACCCTGTTAGAGATCCATACCCTAAGCCATAGACGTAATACCTCTAGGGAAGTCTACGGTCAATCGTGTGGTATAGATCGGTCACAAGGACGATTTCTTTGAAATCCGTCAGGGTAGAAAGCCTTTTCTGCTTGTTGTTCGCCAGCCATTCTTTCTTTTAGATTCTATTACCGCTCATCCCTGTTCATCGATCCATGGATTCCTTGCTCACAGCCACAACTTCCGCGGTCCCTACCAACTTGGGTGTCGCACCAGTTAGTCCCATGACGATCGCGGAACCAGCCCCTGGCACAATGGAGCCTCAGGGACCGTTGCGCCGTTCACTGAGGCTTCAAGGAAAAGAACCCATCTTTACGGTTGTAACCCCTGAAGAATACGATTTTATGTGTGTTAAGATTCAGGCGAAGCTGCCTCTTAGCCGAGCTGAAATCGAGGCCAAGAGGAACTTCGAAGTGCGCCATCGGGGGGGCTATGACTTTAAGCCAACCGCTTATGATATAATTCCCCTGACTGAGAACTACCACCAAATTTTGACACAGTTAGTCATGGCCAAAGGCCAACGTGTGTGGACTACCGTAGAGTCCCAGCATAGGGAGGAAGAAGACGAATTGGCGGCCCAGTCGGAGCCGTCGTTCCATACTATGGAGCCTGCGCTCCATATGTTAAGCCCTCAACCCTATGTAAACCCTGCGCTTCCTTACAATGGGGAAGCCACACCGGTGAACCTGGCGGCAACCACGCCGGTGTATCCTCCTGTCCCGCCACAGGCTCATTTGCAACCATTTGGGTCATGAACGCCAATTCCGCACAATGCGGGGGTGGTTCAGTCGCCTCAGATGCTTAGCATTCCAGCGGTGGTCCCGGAGACCACCCTTCCCTATTTCATTCCTCAGATGCAGTCTTATGCTGCATCAACGACTCGACCAGACCAAACGTCCTTGTCCCTGTTAACTCAGCAAGACGCCGCAACGGCACCACCGCAACCCTTTGTTCAATACCCTGCAACAACTCAGTGGACCAACCCTGCTACGCAACAGCAGCTGTATACGGTCCACAGTGCACAGCCTCCGCCAGCACCTGCGGCACAATTCTCGCAGGTGCTTCCTCGATACACTTACCACTATGCTACGCAGCAGGCAGCGGCTAACCCTTCGGCCCAGACTGGTGGGTGGTGGTCTTCGCAAGCCCCCCAGCCTGCGAGAATCCCTGCTCCACCAGCGGCTAGTCAACCACTTCCTGCCTTCCAGTTCCCCAGGGCTGCCCACCCAGTCCAACCTCCTACACCTACCACGCAGGCACCTCCGCCGACAGGTCTGAACCAAGCCTTCCAGCTCATCCAGACGCTTACCGAGGAGGTCAGACGCCTCAAAACCGCTGGGTCTGATACTATTCAGATCATGGACTTCTATCAAGATGATCCAATCAATCCAGCGGTCCCCGTGTTGTCGTTGTCGCCAGGGATGTCCCTCCCGCATTTTACCAAGTATAATGGGGAGGGGGATCCCAACACCCATCTGGCCACCTTTAGATCCGAATCCTTGTTGTTGCAATAGTGGCCGCACACTTTGGTCAAAGTCTTTGCAATGTCGTTAACAGGGAAGGCTTTAGACTGGTACAGAGCTCTCCCACGCTCTTCCATTACAACCTTGGAAGAGCTGCTGAC
>MNCI01004933.1:101372-143031 GCA_015680685.1 Gnetum montanum | reverse complement strand
GAGCCAGTCCAAAGGTTCATACAGCGTTGGAATGCTACCTTGAATGAGATCCGCGATCCGATCGCGGACTCCCATCTACTAGCTATATTCAAGGGAGCAGTCAACGACTTTATCAAGTCTAAGCTGTATTACCTTTCCCCCAGCGATATACGTCAGGCCTTCGCACAAGTCCGAAGCATCCAAGATGCTGCGGAGGCCAGCAAAGATCCGGCATATGTTGCCTATAAAAACGCACACAACAAAGCCAAGGACAAGGGCAAGGCAGCGACGACTACTGTAGCTGCGCTGACTGAGAATGCAAAGAATAAAAACAAGAAAAATCCAGCAACAGCATCGCCTGAGGCCACGGCTGGAGCCAACACTAGCCAGGCCACGGCTGCCCCTGAACAAGCCCCCTAGCCAAAGCCGAATTTTGAGCATAAAGATCGTTCAAAATATGCGGCTCTTCCTGTGAAACATTCTGAACTACTGAAACAACTGTTGGCAGCGGGACACATTCAACCTAAGAAGGTGTCTGAAGAAGCCTTGAAGCATCACAGACGTCACTGTGAACTCTCGAAGGATCCTTCTTTAGCTTTGCCCAACGAACCAGCGGTTCCGAGCTCTTTCAGGCTGGACCGTTTCTGTGACTACCACCAGATGTGTGGTCACGACACAGATTACTGCTGGGCGTTGAAGGATGACATTCAATGCATGATCGATGAAGGTCATCTAAAACTAGACAGCAGTAATCCTACACGCCCAGAAAACCAGACATTACATGTATACAAGGATCCGTTAAATGCAAGTTACGATCCTTATACAATCACTGTAGTAAGTCGGACGGTGAGCGTAAGGGGCCGCCAAAACAACCTTTTGTTTTGCGTGTACCCGCCAGCTCACAAAGGGGACCAACTACTTCTTCGGTAGCAGGTGGGGTCTCACGGCCGCCGTTCATTATACGGGCGTCTGCCCAGGTGCGGCCTCAGTCACATGCCACTACCCAAGCCGCAGCTTCGTCCGTGCCCTCGCCGAGGACGCCCTTCATCATTAGGGCACCAAAACCACAGGCTGCTCCTCTCACGTAGGGGCAGACCTCCAACCAGCACCATCAGGCATCGCCTCCCAAGCGGAAGGAGGAAAACAACCCTACGCTCGGCTTCCCTAAGCCTAGGCCCCTGGCCTCTGTGCCCATGACCGTGCCCCAGAAGCATGCTAAAGGCACAGAAACGCAGCCACCTCCTCTTGGTAGGAAGAAGAATAACCCCTCTTCTGACACCGCCCCGCCTCGAGAGATCCGTCTCTTGGGGCGGATGGAGGAAGATAAGGGGGATAAACCACCCTGCCAAGAGAAGGACCTCCTCGATGCGTTCACGCAGGTCAGACAAGCTCTCAAGCAAAAGAACACAACGCTGAGCTTGTACGGCCTCTTGATGACTTCTCGAGAACACCGCGAGGCTATGGTACGCATGTTGACGTCCATACTAGTGGACGCCAGCTTGGCGGCGGAAGAGGAAGCGATACACGCTATCATGTTTCCTTCTGAAGCTGAACAACCCAAGCCCACCTCGTTGACCTTTCTGGACGAGTCTGTTAAAGATGATCCAGAAAAAGGTCAAGTGACGACAGAGCCTATGTTCATCACCATTCGGGTCGGCCAGTACCGGATCCGGAGGGTGCATGTGGATGATGGCGCAGCCACTAACGTCGTTACCTATTCTATCGTGGATAGGTTGGGTTTGGTCGACCAGATCACTCCCACAACGACAGCCTGCGTAAAATCATTCAATGGAGCACGGGTCCAAGTCAAGGGGACGGTGCATATTGAGTTTGTGGTGGGGAATCAATTCCCCACGGAAGCCACATTTTTAGTCATCAAAGAGATGCTAGGCTTTAACCTAATCTTAGGGAGGTCGTGGTTAGCCCAGCTGAGGGCGGTCTCATCGCCTATCCATCAGGAGATACACCTGCCTTACGCTGGGGGGGAGGTTATCATACGCGGCGACGAGGTCACTCCCAGGACCATTAATAACATTGAGGAAGAGCGGGGTTCAGAGATCGAAACGGCTGACGATTAGCCTTCTCTCCAAGCCCCTGAACAGAACAATGACAATACTGACAATTTAGCCTGGGCTGACTTGCGATTTCCGGATGACAGCGTAGAGGAGTCAAACTGCAAACCTCCTCGCCCTTACGCAGCAGTTAACATGAAAGCCACTAAGAGGCAATTGCGTATTGACGGCTGAACGAAGCTCTCCAGCGTGTGCTCATGTAAGTTAGCATACCCATCAATCAATTGTTTCCTTTATTTTTGTGTGCTTTTATGCAGTATTTGCCTTCTGTCTCTACGCTTTGCATTTTTAGACTTCGCATGTGTTATCATACGCACGTTAATTACGCATCTTCTTTTCTTTACGCATGTGTCCAGGGTTACATTGTGTTGCAATTTACGCATTGGCCCGCAATGGCCTTAAACTAGGCATTTACACGCGTTTATGCTTGTGGCCCGCAATGGTCTTAAACTAGGCATTTACACGCGTTTACGCTTGTGGCCCGCAATGGCCTTAAACTAGGCATTTACACGCGTTTACGCTTGCGGCCCGCAATGGCCTTAAACTAGGCACGAATTTCCAATTTACGCACTGGCCCGCAACAGCCTTAAACTAGTAGCTACCTTGCAATTTACGCATTGCTTCGTAATCCATTCATGCTTGCGGCCCGCAGTGGCCTTAAACTAAGGCAAAAATAGCAAAAAAAAAATATGATAGATAGCTGATAGTCAATGAAAATTTATAATGTGCTTTGTCTTTCAAAATCACTTGTGACATGATGTCAGAAAATAAAATCACGCATGACCCCTACTGCCACTATCACCCGTATCCTCGAACTCTAAGTCCAACCCCAAAAGGTCGTCCTCCAGTGGGCCATCGTTTCCAGGAAGTATCCCTCCTTGAAAGATTGTCTCTTCATGAGCCTCTCGTGCTAATGCTTGCTCCGCAGGAAGACGATCTTCATCGCGATGTTCCACTTCCGCTTCCATTGTTTCCTCTCCCAGCCCCTCAGCTGGCGTACGTCCTCCACCTTCTAGTATCTGAAACACAAATAGCGTAAACATTAGAATAGGCAACCTTATGTCGGGAAACGCGCTGGCCAAGCCATGCGTAAACTTACTTGAGATGACCCGACTTCCGCAGCAAAGGGAAGCTTGTCCAAACCGGCCCACAAACGCTGCATGATCTCATCCTCTGTCAGGTCTTGCCATACATCCTCGCCCGAAGCCGCCCTTGCTTTTATCTTCCCTTTTTCCATGCTACTCCAAGAGGGGGGGTCTAGGTAGAAAGCAGGGAATGAAGCTTGAGTCCCGGTGAAGACCATTACTCTCTCTGGGGATGCAGTTACAGTTACCTGCTCCTCAAACATTTTGAAAGCTTTGGACGCTCTGATGGTGTCCACAAAGACCTCCAGGGATCGATCTTTAACAGCGGAATCGCGGTAGAGTTTTCTATAAGCAGTGCTTTCCCTTTTGTAGACATACTTGTGGTCCTTCTCTTGCTGCCCCCATTCCTGTACACCCGCGCAGTAGTCCCTCCAGTCTCGACTCTTTTGAGCAAGGAGCTCTATTTGCATCCTTTGGTCTATTAACGCTCGACTGGTCTCTACGTTGTTCTTGATGGCTCTCCAATAACGGGAGTGATCAATAACAGCAGTACGCCAGTCCTCGTCTCCTGTCACCCGAGCCTGTAGGAACTCGTATCGCGCCCGCAAGTCCTCGACTTCCTTAGTCAAGGATTCAACCTTTTGTTCTGACCGCTGCAGTTTTTTCCATAGGCTTTCATTGATATTCCTGCTTTCCCACATGGAGCGTGTCGAGCGTAACTCGCATTTACGCATTTCCTCATAAATGTGGCGTGGCACGACTGCCCCATCAGATGGGGGCTCTGCTGTGTCCAGGTCAATGGGCTCCGCGGGGTCCCATCGGAGGTGAGCTCCTGACAGAAAACTAGCATCAAGACAGATGACATATTATCAGCAAGACATTACGTAGTCACTTTCACTAACTTACCAGTACCAGGGTCGAGGCGTTCAAGACGCTCGATCATGTCGTTTATCACGCCTTCCATGAAGGAAAACTTATCGGGGAGGTCTCTCCACGTTGCGTTAGCCGTAGCAGACGTCGAGGAATCTCCTTCTCCTATAACATTACTCGGTTAGATATTACCTGTTCACAGATTCTTTCAAAACCCGTATAACATACGCTCATTACCTCTGCCGGTGACAGTGGCGACGTCATCGACATCCTCCGTACATCTTTCCATTTCACGCACCGGGGTTTGTGAGTCTCTAGCTCCAGTAGCAAGGGCCTCCTCCCCGGTCTGTGCACGTCTCCCACTAGCAGCTGGGATTGCCCCACGAGCTGAAGCCCGTGCACAGCGCGTATTAACCGCCGTGACCTCTTCTTCCAAAATTGAGGCCCCCTCCCCAAGTTTTAACACCATTGCCCCTGTCTCAGGGGTCAATCGACCTGTCGCTTTGGCTGCTTATATCCCCATGCGTTAGAACATAATTCCAGCTGGTCTAAGTGAAACACGCATATAGAGGCTATTTACGCTTACCAGGCGGAGGCTTCGTCCGCTGCATCGTAAGCCTAACGGTGTGGCCTGCCTCGCCTTCAGGGGCCTCAGCCAGATGGAGCCTCTTCCGCCGAACTGCAGGCTCCACGATTTCTTCCGCCAGGCGTTTCCCCCGTGAGGCATCGCCGGTGTAGGTAGGCATTATCCCGCCCACACTGTCGACACCTTGCACTCGGAGTGCTGTCATGGCTTTAGTTGTCACAGACATTGACTCCACGATCCCTTCCGGCGGATCCTGCCCACGGGTGGTGCTGAGGATGTGGGCAATCCAAGGTCTGGATAGTTGGTCTCGGTCTTGTAGTACCCAGACCCCATTCCTTTGAATGACCAAATACTCAGCAAACTGCCGGAGGACAGCTATGAAGAAGGCATGGTGCACGTTGAAGCGAGACTCAAGCTTCTCGCGAAGCTTGACCATCTCGCCGCGTAAACCCTTGGCGAGATGGCTTCCCCAGTCAAATCGGGCTCCCTCCTCCAGAACCTCCAGCATAATATGCGTCTGTTCTACTGAAAAGAACCGCGCTTGTGAGAGGGTTTTGGGGAAGGTACGGGCCCGAAAAAGGGGATACAGCGTTTTGGCGGTTGCCAGTTCAAATTGCTCACAAGGAAACCCTTTGGTCTCCTTAGGGATCCTTGCCCACTCTTGCAGAAGCTCCTCCACTCTGGCACCCCTCTTGGTCTTCACTTTTACGGGAAAGCCAGTGGAAGGGACGCCAAACAGGTCGGAGAAGAGCTGAGCGTTAATGTCAAAGTTCACAAGCACGTTATGCACGCGCGTGCTGAAACGATCCGCCTTTGCATTAAAAGAGTTGACCAGGCCTATCATCTCGCTAGCGGGGACGTCCGGGGTGGCGGCTAAGAACAGGTGCATTAGCCCTGCGATCTGGATATTGGTGACCACCACAGCTGGTGCCGCTGAATGGCCAAGCCAACGCTGTGCCTCTTTGATATCCCCATAACGAAAAAGGACATCCCTCGCCTCGCGGCCGGAAATCGTAAGGGTAATCTCCCGAGATTCCCTGACTGTAGCCAAAAAAAAAAACCCAAGACACAACCGAAACACATTATTCAGAAATAGTCATAACTCATAAATACGCAATTAACATTAAAACACGCGGCAACCTTACCGGGGCCAAACGGCAACGGGAATTGTGGGAGTTCTCTCTCCACGTCCTCAACGCTGAGAGGCGGATCCAGTGTCCAATCCTCGTGCAGCCACCCGAGTTCTTTGCACTTATTGAAAGCCTCCACATAGCGGGTGTGGTACTCACGCATCTCGTGGACGATTTGTCCGATAACACCGGCACGAACGTTATTCGTCGTGGTAAACAGCGTTATCGTCGTCTCGGCACAGGGCAGCGCATCGCCGTCGCCGATCAGCCTGTTATCGCGTATGAAAAACCTGTACAATACAGCGTACGCTTAATCTACGCTCTACAATTAGACCTCTCTTACTCCTTTTTACGTCAAAAACAGGCATTCTAACAGATAAAGACACAGCTATTCAGATCTGCTTACCCGCCTGCATAGTATACCGTGCCTTGAGGGTCCTGGAAGTACGTTGACACGTGGCGAGCCAGGAAAAGCATGTTGTATGCATGGTAACAGTTGAAACGGGCCATATCCCAGACCCAGCGTAAGCTCCGCAAACCTCGGGAGCTGAGCTTTCGGTCCTCGGGATGGCCTGTTTCAATGGCTCCGTCTGTCAGGTAAGCCAGAATCCCTTGTGAAGACCCCAGCAACAGGTGTTCCAAAAGGGCACCGGCAACATCCCCGGTCACATTAGACCAGATGATTATGCTGAAATTATGTAGCAAAAACTGCAAAAACTCCAGCGCCCCCTTTCGGAACCAAACGGCCCTCCCCTCCACTCTTATGTGCGGGGGAGGAACATTTGGGACGATAGGGTTTACCCAGCATAAAACCCCGATGATGTCCAAGACGATCAGGACGGGCTTCAGCGCGATGTTGTAGGAAAAATCTAGACTCGTTAATACCTACATCTACATTGGCACAACTAATACAGAAAATCGTAAAACGCAACCAGGCCGAAACTGCCCAAACCCTTGCGATAACGCAAGGTTTGTCCCTGACAACGGCAACGAACGCAACCTCACCTAAACCCTCGCACTAACCCGAGGTCCATAATTTGACATACGCATCCACGCAAAAGACATTTAAAAAAAATAGAACAAATATAGACATATAGAACGAGTGTAAGGACGGGAAGAATGACCTACCGGTTGAGAGGCGTCGGCTCGCAAACATCGATCAACGCCTGCGAAACACGGTTCAAATTTGCCTGCACCTCGTCAATTTTTGCCAGTTTGGCATTTTGCTTCTTCGCCTTCGGTGCCATTGCGATAGCGGCAGAATTCCTTCACAGCCTGCTTACAAGTTCTCGCAAGGTTACACGCCCTAGCTCTCTGCTCTCCCTTCTATCTGCTCTGCCTTCTCTCTGTTCTTCCTTGTAAATTCAAACTACGATAGCCAACAACCAGTTTTCATCAAGAAACCACCTATTTATACGCGAGGATCGTCGACCTGATATTAGATTTAAGCGGAACCTTCCTGAAACTGAATCCGAAAATCCGGTATTAATTCGGTCGACATCGCATGCGCCACTGTCCGAAATGACGTTAAACTACCCCATCTTATTGCCTCGTAATCGGGTTACATTGATTACAAGCTTTGTACACAAGATTCAAAATTTCAGTTAGCATTCCACGCTTGGCGACATCCCGTCACTTGTCTCCTAACCATTTACGCGCTTGCTGGTTTTGCAGGATAGACGGAGGATGGACGCCACAGTTTTAGCACCTTTAATTTTGACAGGCCCATACGGGCATTTAGTTAGACACCTTGACTCCACATTAGTAGACGTTAGCCCCCCTTTAGCAGGCGTAACTATAGCTACATCGGAGACGTCCCCAGAATGGCCAGACCAGTCGACGCGCACGCTAGACCTGGAGGCTGGAGACATAACCGAGGACCCCCTTAGTGAGGTCCCTATCGTTACGCATAGGGGTGAGACCAAAACACTTAAGGTCAGTGCTTTGCTAGACGAGAAAATGCACCACGCAATAAAGGAAGTCCTGCAAGACAACATCACTGTCTTTGCATGGTCATATGAGGATATGCCTGGGTTAGATCCTAGATTAATCCAGCATAATATTATCCTCGACCCACAGATCAAAGCAGTTAGGCAAAAAGTACGCAAAATCAAACCCGAGATCGCGCTAGCGGTGCGTGATGAAATCACCAAGCTATACCAAGCCGGTTTCATCCGCGCAGTCGATTATTCGGACTGGATATCCAACATGGTGGTCGTGCCGAAGAAGACCGGGAGCATACGCATTTGCATAGACTTCCGAGATTTGAACAAGGCCACAATCAAGGATAACTTCCCATTGCCGAGTATCGACCAGCTAGTGGATACAACAGCTGGGCATGCACTTCTGTCCTTCATGGATGGCTTTTCAGGCTATAACCAGATTCGCATCAACCCAGAACATCAACTGACTACAACGTTTATGACACCCTGGGGGACATTTTGCTATACCATGATGCCTTTCGGTCTAAAGAACGCCGGAGCAACTTATCAACGCGCCATGACATACATCTTTAGTGATTACCTCCTAGGAAGGCTGAATGATTATGTCGACGACATAGCTATGAAGTCTTTGAAGTCGGAGGATCATTCAGAGGACCTGGAGTTAGTCCTTAAAAGATGTTCCACGCACGAGCTCCGGCTTAACCCAAAGAAGTGCGTATTCGGAGTAAAAACCGGACGCATGCTGGGGTTTGTGGTATCAGAAATCGGCATACGAGTTGAACCTGATAAAGTCAAAGACATTGTCGCGTTAAAACCTCCCACGGACCTCAAGCAACTACGCGGGTTACAGGGCCGTTTACAGTTCATACGCAGGTTCATTTCAAGGCTAACCGACAAATTACACCCCATGCAACACTTGCTGAAAAATGGGGTTAATTTTGAATGGACCGACGATTGCCAGCGTGCATTTCACAGTTTAAAACAGGACTTGCAACATCTACCGATAGTTTTCCCGCCACAAAGGGACCTTCCCTTTTTCATTTACCTTGCCACTTCGGAAGCAGCAATAGCAGCGTTGCTTTATCAGAAAAGGGAGGATGGGTCAGAAATGCCCATCTATTACTTGAGTCACGCTCTATGTGCGTACGAGACGAGATATAACGACGTTGAGCGTAATTTCTTAGCACTAGTTTTTACGCTCAAGAAATGTAGGCATTACCTTTTTCGTAGCCAAGTTAACGTCATCTGTAAAAATAACATCCTTAGGGCCATTACGCATAGCTTATACGAGAGTAGCAAAATTGCTCGCTGGAAGGCTATCACTGCGGAGTTCGACCTCCATTACATTGGCCAATCATCCATGAAAGGCCAGGTGATCGCCGACCAGTTAATAACTTCACCAATTGACAACCATGCAACCGTAGAGCCAGAATTCCCAGATGAGCATGTACACAGTTTAAGCCCTGTCTCGACAGGCCTCGAAGCAACATTGTATTTTGATGGAGCTTCAACCGCCAGAGGCGACAGTGCGGCCGCTGTTCTTACGCTATCGCCTGAGGATGTGCGTCTACACGCTTATCGATTGACCTTCCCTTGTACGAACAATGTGGCAGAGTACGAGGGGCTCCTCAGGGGGTTATTAACTGCAGGTGAACTCGACGTGCAACACCTAGCGGTTAGGGGTGATTCGATGCTAGTCATAAATCAAATCACTGGAGTCTACGCCTGCAAGGCTGTACATTTACAGCCCTACTGCGGTCAGGCTAAAGATCTTCTGAGGCGATTTACAACCTTCGACGCCCAACACGTCCCAAGGACTGACAACACGCTGTCCGACGCACTTGCCACTCTGGCGTTACATGTGCCTTCACACCTGCTTAACACCTGCTTAACACCTGCCCCACATTGATTACAGACTGCACAGACCCTGTCATTCAGACGGCGCAAATCTCCTCTCTTATCGAGGGAAGCACGCCTGAGTGGTACGATAACATCAAAACTTATCTTTTGCAAGGTGAGCTGTCATCTACATTAACGCGTGCGCAAAAAGACGCAATCCGAAAGCGAGCTAAGCACTACATCATCATTGGAGACAACACTCTCTGTAGACGCTCCTTTGATGGCGTATTGCTCACCTGCATTAGCACAGACCAAGCACAGCACATAGTCAGCGAGGTTCACGAGGGACTGTGTGGCGACCACGTAGCACCACAGGCTATGGCCCTAAAAATCCAGCGCTTAGGGTACTACTGGTCAAGAATGGAAGGAGATTGCTTGACAAAGGTTAAGACCTATGACACGTGTCAACATCACGCAAACCTAATCCACGTGTCACCCACAGAGTTACACACGACACAGATAACATGGCCATTCCAACGATGGGGACTGGACATTATAGGACCCATCACGCCAAAATCTTCCGCAGGACATAGCTTCATCATTACCGCCACCGAGTACTTCACGAAGTGGGTAGAAGCTGTCCCCCTGCGAAAGATCACATCCCAACAGGTTTGCCATTTTATCTTGGACAACATAGTAACTAGGTTTGGTCTCCCAATGACTATTGTGACCGACAATGGGCCACAGTTTAGTAGCACGGATACCAAATCCTTCTGTGACAATTTAGGCATCAGACAATCTTTTTCCTCTCCTTATTACCCGCAGGCAAATGGTCAAGCTGAAGCGTCCAACAAGATAATCATCAATTTGCTCAAGAAAATGCTCGATGGCAACAAAAGGCGGTGGCATGAACAGATCCTCTACGTGCTGTGGGCATATCGTACTACGTGTAGAACAGCTACAGGCAGCACGCCCTATGGCCTAGTCTACGGATCTGAGGCAGTGCTACCTCTTGAATTGCAAATTCCTTCTCTGAGAATGGTCCTCTCCACCGTTATAAATGAGGCTCAAGACACCGAGGCTCAAATAATGGACTTGGAGTCATTGGAAGAGAAGCGGATACAAGCCCTTGAGGCAATTAAAAAATATCAGGATAAACAGAGGCAAAAGCATCATCATAATCTTCAGCAGCGTCCGATCAAACAAGGAGACCTGGTTCTCAAGGCTGTGCGTGAACCAGTAGGCAAGTTCTCTGCAAACTGGGAAGGCCCTTTCTTAGTGATCGACGCATACGGCAACGGAGCGTTCAAATTAGTAGACGTCAACGGCAATGAGTTAGCACACCCTGTCAATCAAGTCTACTTGAAGCAATACTTCATCTAGTAGCAGCTACAACGTCAATAATAGGTATGGCACCCATCGTCCGCTACGACGTAAAACTGGCATTGATCGTCCGCTACAACGTAAAACTGGCATTGATCGTCCGCTACGACGTAAAACTGGCATTGATCGTCCGCTATGATGCTAAACTGGCAGCACACGTCCGCTACGACGTAAACCTGGCACTGCACGTCCGCTACGACGTTAAATTGGCATGCCTTGCACGCGTCCGCCACGACACTAAACTGGCAAATGATAACTGTCCGCTACGACGTAAAACTGGTAATGTTATACAGGTCCGCCAGGACGGAACACTGGCACCTTTTGCATGTGTTCGCCACGACGTTAAACTGGCACAGGTACATAGCCGTCTGCTGAGACGTAAAACTAGCATAGCTTTGTTCCTGGGTCATGACATAAAACTGACATCCACAGCACGGTCTGCTGCGACCATAAACTAGCCTTACCACCGTCCGCTACGACGTAAAACTAGCGTTTCTCGGTCTGCCCGGACTTTAAACTGGGACCATGGTTTACTGAGACTTAAAACCAGTAACGACAGTCTACCAAGACTTAAAACTGGAAATCATGTAAATCAAGCGAGCGTGATCATCTCCGATACAGCTGCACAGTCAACGGGGTGGGATGCTGAGACAATGCCGACGTCACCACCCCATCGGCATTTTACTGATTCCTCAGACAAGCTGAGAGACATCTTACTGATCCCTCGGAGATAACGTCGCTGCGCCCACTGCAGCGGTGGTACCTCTGCGGGTTTAGTCTCACCAGCCGGAGCCCCGACGAACTCACCATCGACAGCGACTTCGGCGATCTCTGCCAATCATCGCCATCGGACGCCGGCTTCGCAAATTCATCTGGCTAGTTCCTTGTACAACCAGTTAGCTGCACTGTGTCCGATGCCTTTTGGCGAAGATATGTTGGGCCAATTGTCAGGCTGGGCGGCTTCATCCGCATATGCCAGGCTCCGTCTTTACAGCCCAATCACTCTCTTTCACATTAAACAGCGCTCGTTTCAACAATCTCGCCTCTTGTCTGCCATGTTTCCTTTTATGGTTGCAGGTTACTGGCATCGGAGGATGTCGTCCAAAGGGTATGATCATCTAAGCGGTGAAGTACAACAGCGTGTTGAAATGGCTGCTCGGGTTTGCCCGATACACTTCCAACCTTAACTCTTGCTTCCTTCTTCCCCACCACCCACATACGCAACACCCTCATACGCAAGTCTTCACTTTCCGTACCCACGCTAGCAGAGATATCACAGAAAGTGATGCGCAACGCTCCTTCCGCACGCATTCCTGCTACGACTTGTAACAGAGACACCTCAGATTGACACGCTACGCTCGTCTGAAAGCATTCCTGTTGACATGAATAAACGCACAGTTTGCATCTTCCCCCGAACCTGTTTCCAGTTACACCCCTTTACCTCCCATACTCGTCAGCCTTCCTCTTTCACAATGACAGGACAACACTTGAGTAGCCCTGGATACACGCAGTTCTTGCTTCTACCAATCCGGTGTTTCGTATTCTTTGTCGACGTCTTTCGGGTACGCCCTCTAACCGTCAACAAAGAGGGGCCATTGAAACACCGTGAAAATTACGGGTCGGCCTCAGGCGAAGATTCGTAATTTGAGCGAGAACGCGCCTCGAATTTGTTCAAGGACAAGTTTGCGCTCTATCACGCACGGCAGCGTAATGAGCGTAATAAGCTCCAAGACATTTGAAGGCAAAATCCAAAGAAACACGACGGGTTGGCACTTTTTCTTGCAATGCATAAATAACTGGTCTTTACGCTCGTTACGCGGCAATGCGTATCAGTGCGTGGGTCACAGTTCAAGTGCACGCTTGTTACGTTTCATTACGCGCAGCTGCGTGATGAGCGTAAGTTTTACTCTGCTTACACTTCACCGCGCACAGCTGCGTAGAGAGCGTACATTACATTTACGCTTTGTCACGCACAGTTGCGTGGTGAGCGTAAAACAATCTTGAGCTCATTACTTTACACCAGATTATACTCATACACGCAACGCAACGCGAATGAGTGTAATAAGCAATTAAAACACGCTCAGCATATGCCTACTCCTCACACGCACAACACGCAAACGAGCGTGTTGTGCGTAGTCACAGTCTAAAAGATCATGCCAGCAAGGGCCCGCAATGTCCGGAATCCACATCATCAGGGTTGCGCCTTCTCTGCGAAGTGTCGCAGCCTATAAACACCCCGGTTGACAAGGATACAGGGGTGGGCAAAAAAATCCGCGTTAGCAAATTTCTGAGCACCAGAGCACTTAGCACTTTGGAGCAGAGATATAGAGAACAGCGCTTTGGCAATTGTGAACCTCATCACCTTACAGCCGAAACAGAGCACAGGTCGACTTGAGCATCGGTGACAGGAGTAATCTTTCTGCTGAAAAGACTCTATCAATCAAACACAGTTGATCGGTAGACGTCAAAGCTTGGCCCGCCTTGCATCTCAGCTTAGCCCACGAGGTAGATCGGAACTTCTGTTTAGATCGTTTTGCTTGTTGTTTGCTCGTCTCACATCCTGTAATCGGGGATTCCCCAGTGTAATTTCTTATACGAGATATACATTTGTAAGTCAAAGTGCGGATCTTGAAGCTACGTGTTTTCTCTTTTGCCAGCCTCCTTTCGTTTCATCGTGTTTAGCATTATCGCTGTTGCAATCTGATCACATCGCTTTCTCTTTGTTTCACCATTCTTCGAAACAGATCGCTTTCTCTCCGCGTAATTCTCATCGTTTTACTGACCCGTAAGTCCCTGTCTGATCGACAAGACCGTTCAGGGCACCGCGGATTCGTTTTTTCCAGCTTCGCCCTTGCGTGGATCCGTGGTTAAAACTGCGTACGCCGGAACATCGGTCGGTATTTCCAGCTGCCGACGTTTTCTGTCGTTACAGGTATAGCTTCGCGGCGGATATGCTAACTGCTAGAGAGTTGTAATATCTGCCTACTTTATGGTTTATATACTAATTCATGTTATCGATTTGTCCCATACCAGTGCTGTCATCTTTCCTTGTTAATATCTATACGATTTTGTGGGTTTAATGGTGTATTGGTGCTAAGAGGAAGCAGGGGTACGGTTGAAACCGTAGTTGTCGCTGCTGCCCCGTGAATCAACATTGTGACTGTAGCTGCTGCCGGTTGCAGAATCACCATCCTTGGGAGCCTTGGGAGCGCTTGAATGCAGAGACTCTGCCTCTGCTCGTGCCTCGGTTTCTATTTCCATGGCTTCTCTCAGGATCTCAACTACTTCCCTTGCATCAGGTCTTGCTGATGGTTCCATTTCAAGACACCTCATGGCTAGTCTGCTCACTATGGCTATAGATCTCATTGTCCCAAATCTGCCCTTCAGTCTCCAATCCATAACCAGTTTTAGTTCCTCTGACTCTTCCCTTTCCACATATGGTTTTACCTATTCAGAATGATCATAAAATTCAATTATTCACCTGTTTTTCAGCCCATCAAGGGCTTGCAAGATAAAAATTAATACTCATCAAGGTGAAACTTAATTCTCTGGTCTGATCTTCTGATTAATTACCCATCTAACGAGATTGATCTGGTCTTCGCCTAACTTCTGATCAATGGGTGCCCTGCCACACACCAGTTCCAACAGAACCACTCCCAAACTATACACATCGCTCTTCTCTGTCAGCACATGCATGTTAAAATACCTGCAATATTGAACATTTGAAAATGGAAATAGCCTTAGAGATTGCAGTGACTTTAAGAAAAAAGGAAATAGAAGGACCATAAAGGCATGAAACTGCTTCAGTAATATGCATTTTGCGATTATTACTCTGGATCTAGGTATCCTGCTGTGCCTTTTACCGTCGTAGTCACATGAGTATCTTCATCCTTGAAAACCCTAGAAAGACCCAGATCAGAGAGTTTTCCATTTAAGTTGTGGTCCAGCAAAATGTTGGCAGATTTCAGGTCTCTGTGAACAATTCTTGGGTTGCAGTCCAAATGCAGATATTCCAACCCTTTCAAAATACAATTAAGCCCTCCTTATTGTTTGTGTTAAATTGTTGTTTCTCTTTTTTTAACCAAGGAGAGGAAAGGAGAAAAGAAAACAAATGGAAACATAAAGACAAAGATTTTTTTTTACCACAAGCGGCATCGATAGCAATTTGGAGTCTGTCCTTCCAAGAGAGATCCACAGTGGCCTTCTTAGAGCCTATGGATTTTTCCATATGATGGGAAAAAAAGTAAAATATGGTTAAAGTGCTCTGCAACTAGACCCTGGATTTTATAATAAGTCAATAAACCATAATTTACCGGATAAATGGTCTTTGAGGGATCCAAGTGGCATGTACTCCTATACAAGCATGAGTTCATCTGCATCGTTGCAGAAGCCGAGGAGTTTTACCAAACTTGTGTGATTCAGACCGGACAGAATCACAACCTGAAAGTGTAAGAAATATGAATAACAATTAGCTAGCTAAGGAAACTAATGAAAGCTTCTAACATTTGTTTAAGGATTGATTTTTTTAAAATTAGATACGGTAAAGTACTTGATTCAAAAACATGGATTTCAGTTTCAGCTTGAGCTTGAGTGTGGCATTGAGAAGAGGTTCTCATCTACAGATTCTGATAGGACCACACAATGAGTATTGAGCCTCTAATGCTAATAGTGAAATTCTTGAAATTAATTATCATTACCTCATTAAGAAATTCATCTGTTCCTTGATGAGAAAAAACTGACAGGACTTTGACGGCTATTTCCACTCCTTCTGGCAGCTGTCCGTAGTAAACAAATCCAAACCCGCCTCGGCCAATTTCCTGAGAGAAATCTTGTGTGGCTAATCTCATTTCTTCCATGCTGAAAGATCTACACTTGGACGAGTGTGGAATAACAACACTGGATGATGGCTCTGCATACAAGTCAAGTTTAACGTTTTATGGGCCCTTGAGACCAGTAATTGTGTCCAATAAAAGCTAAATGTGGGGCCTTACTTTGGTCCATGAATTTGACAATCGGTTTCTTGCGTGGATAGAAGATGATAAGAATTGTTATGACGATTAACAGTAGCAGAACTCCACCAATAGTCGCTCCGATTATGACTGCGTGATTCTTTGTCTTTGTCGTTGGGTTATGCAGATAAGGGTTACCAGAGTAAGAGAAACTGCAATAATCGGCCATTAAACTGATTCACTTTAGTTTTGTTCATGTCCACAAAACTACAAATATTTTTTTAAAAAATATATATCTTACTTTCTAGCACCGAGTTGTTCAAGCTCCCTTGGAATTTCGCCACTGAACTTATTATTCTGCACAAATCTGTATGTGCGAAAAAGCATAAGTGCCAAAAACAAGTTTCAATGCAATTCCACACGACAATTTTCTTAGTGGGAGAATTGACTTACACTTTTTGCAGTTTGTGCTTTGTAAGTTTAACTAGGGACTCCAGTGTGTCATTTAACTTGTTGTTGCTCACATTTCTGCGAAACATCTGAGCTCAAGTAAATACATTTCTCGGATTACGAGAGGGACTGAATGCAATGTAAGATACTAAGATTACAGAGATTCTCACATTGCCTCTAACCAAATGAGATTAGAAAGGTCTGGCAGAGGTCCCTCAAACGAATTGTTAGAAAGATCACTGCAAAAAAGCAGCAAGAAAATATCTTATTGACAGATATATCCAAACATTAAAATCCATTACTGTCTCCAGAACCATATTAATCCTTGGCATACGTACAGGTATACTAAAGCAGTGAGATTTCCCAAACTCTGTGGTAGATACCCTGAAAAACTTTTACCTGAAAGGTACCTGAAAAGAAACAGAGAAGCAATAAACCAGGAAACCTTTATTGGAGCCGGAGATTTTATTACTTCCGTGGACCCAAAGGAGTTGGTCGACAAAACTAATTTGACAAAGTGGCTAACCTCCTCTGAATGCAAGAAAATAAAATAAATTATAATAATATCATTTTTTTAGTAAATTTACTCACAGATGAGAAACTCTCATGTCACGGGTACAGCTGATATACCGCCACGGGACGATGAAACATGGGTCAGAGACCCAATATTTAGTGAGAGAATTGGACGTCTGTGTGTTTTTCAGATCGTTCAGTGCTTTCACTGCCACATTTTGGAAACATACTCATGCCTTAACAATTCCCAGGAAAAAAGAATATTACCAATTTTTTATAAGTTAAAAAATTCAGCTCAACCTCTTACCGTCTTCACGTGCTGTTCCCTGTTTATTATTTGCGAATCCGTAAATTTCAAGGGCATTCAACGGAAACATAGATTTGCCGTCCAAAGCCTGAAGCCTGATTTCGTAGTTTTGGCTGGTAACTTCCGGTTGTATGGGAATCTCCACGGCGGTGTAATTACGAACCAAGGTCTCGTTAGTGGCAAACATCTTACCAGTAAGAGCATTTGAAACGCTGAAACTGACGCTTTCCGAAGATTTGTCAATTTCAGATAAGTAGAGCAGAAGCAGTACTTTCATGTTTGGATCAACAGAAGGAAAAACCACGGGGGCACTTGAATCTAACATTTCGGCAGTCTGCATCACAGCAGATGGAGGAACTTCTACAGTGGAGTTTGCATCAATTTCTAAAGAGGTAGATTTCAAAATCGCAGATGTTGAAATATTCGAAGAATACCAGATGCGATCAAAGTTATCATTTGGGTACCTAACCAACAAATTAGAAAAACAATGTTAGAGAAAAAAAATTATGGTCCATGGGAATCGTGATTCTTCCGAAATTTGTCCGAACAGAGTGATCAGAATTCTCCCTCGCGTTTCTCAGTCACATTCCAAAACAATTTTTACTTTAAACATATATTTTTTAGCTTATTTCATATTTTAAATTTGAGAAAAAAGAGATATATCTAATTATCTATTTTCAATAAACATAAACAATGATATAAAGCTGTTTATTGAAAACTTTATTTTTGAAACGTAATTTTAATAATTGAAGAGTAAAAATTTGTAGGGAACCTAAAATTACAGTTTTTCTTATTCCGACTGCAATTCCTAAAAGTTTTTGTAACCACTGTCTCAATTCAGTCTTCTAAAATCAAGATTCTTATGAAACCGAAACCTTCTGAAGCATATAAAAAGTAGTTTTTCTCCCACACTTGTGTCGCTTCTCTATTCTACAGCGAACTAAATTGTAATTCTGGAAGGCCTAAAAGTTTCCTGGAATGAATAACTCAGCCATACCTTTTAATTCTTTTTTCCCCTTTTCTTCTTATTTCTTTTCTAATTTTTGAACGAGCACTTGTAAAACACGGATGTGTTGAGAAACGTACCTTACTGGGAGACCGTTGCCGCCACCGCCAATATCATATCTGGCGAGCATTTTCATCATAACTTTTGGCTTTGCCCACTTGTACATCCCATCCTTGAATTGGATCATCTGAATGGCAGATATGAATGGATCTGTTGCCTCACTCATTCTGTTCAGGCATATATATACCGTTGTTCCCATCGTTACCAGAATATGTTCATATTCATAATACCCTCCATCCAACTTGTCCGATTCATAAAGCATGTCTGTCGTCTCAACAGAATAATTGAACAGACCGGGCCAATTCTTCGTATTGTAGAAGGACAGTCTGAGAAGGAAAGGCTGAGTTGAAGACCAGGGGATCCCATAGCACGACTTGTTCAGAGGTTTGGGAAATTTTCTCAGATTTTGCATGTAAACAAAATAGGAGGACACGGTTTCAGAGACACGTTGTGCTTGGCCGAGTTGGATGTAATTTGTATCCGGCACCCAAACCAATCCTCTATCATCTGTAAAATTGGAATTCGATCCGCAAGCAATATTCAAAAACCCTGCAAATTTTTCCATTGTCAGAATTCCTAAAACCTGCAGTTCAATAAATCGTAAGGAATTTATGAATTCTGAATACCTTTTTGGGCATGAACCAAATTTGCTGCCAAAAGTAAAACAAGGATACACCAGTTCATGGTTTGCTCCCTCTTTTTCTTTCAAGGTTGGTTGAACTTCGTATGCAGGAAGCTGGTTTCAAATTTCTAATGAACATTTACAATTTTGTGAACATTAGGGATAATGACATCTATGACTTGATATGGCCTTGATCACATAGGAGAAAACTTATTTTTGTAGACCTATTTTAAGGACTAGATCACCTACCTTAAATACTTTAGCTACATATTTCTTATTAAATCATATTTTAATTATTTATTGGTGATTACAATTTTCAACTACTTTAACTCTTTTTAGCTCTAAATTTCAAATGTCATATGTGTGAGAAATTAAATGCTCATTGGTAGGCAAATAATCTAAGAGAAACTGATATGTTGGAATTTGTATATTTATTGGTAAAACTGGTTCCTGTCCATATACTAGGTCATATGGTGTAGTTTTGGTTGATTCTTTATAATAGATTCTATATGTCCATACTATCCATTTTAACTTTTCATGCCACGTGTGAGGATTTTTAGTTATCATTTTCTTAATTCAATATAATATAATTTTATTGGATGACTCTTCTAAACCATTACCTTAGGGATAGTACTTGGTGAGAACTTTGATAATGATGTTAAGTTCCCTAGCCTAATTGGTAAATTCTATAGATATGAATGTAGCTTTATTTTTAACTACTAAAGTGTAAGGATATTCATATTTAGAAATTATATCATTTTCCAAAATCCAAATAACCTCATGAGAGATTTTGGTTTTAGCAACCTTGGCTTCTAACCAACCTGTGCAATAATTAGTACCTATTAAGATAAATTTATGTTGAGCCATTGATAAGGGATTAATCACTTCTATAAAATCTAAAGCCCATTTCGTAAAAGGTCTAGTATCTATTATTGGTTGTAGAGGAGCTTAACTTTTTGAATCTCTACCTTTAAACATTTAACATTGTATACAATTTTTGACAAAGATGTAAGCATCATTGATCATAGTAAGCTAATAGTAACCCGCTCTCATAATTTTATGTATTAACAACTGATATCCTATATGTCCTTCATGTAGTTACTTTAAAGTATCTCTATCTTGATTTTGGTTTAAACATTTAAAATATATTTCTTGGAAATTTTTTCTAAATAAGTCCTTATTAATTAAAGTAAATTTAGAATATTTAGATAATAATAGTTTTTTTTATATTTAGGTACATATGAAGGAAAATGATGAAAAGTTAAATAGCACTTAATATCTTCATACCATGGATGATATAACCTGTTAAGAGCAAATGGAACATCATCTTCTTAATCAATAAATAGTATCTGAAGTAGTATATACTTTTGATCTTTAGGTGTATCATGTTTTTCTAAAGTTGAATCTTTGGCTATTAGCTTAGTAAGACCGGCCCCTCTAACTAACCTTGCTACTTCCCAGTGAATATCAAACTCTTGTAATTTCATGATCCACTTAGCATATTTTTTCTTAGGATCTTGTAACTTAGTTAATGAAATAGTAGTTGAATTCAAGATAATAACAAAAACTTCAATCTTTAGCAAATAGTGGAAAAATTTCTTTATAGCTTTAATGATAGTGTATACTTGTTTCTCTATGGGTGAATACTTTAATTCTACATCTTTCAAAGGAGTAGACTTAAAAGATATAGGTCTTTCACCTTGATCAACAAAATGTTGGATTAAAATAGTAGTTGCACTAACATTGGTAGAGAAAACATAGAAAAGAAAGCTATTTTTGTACCAAGGAAAATATGAAATAGAAGCATCTATAATGGCTTCTTGAATGGTAAGAAAACCATTCTTTCTTTCTTCTATCCAATGCACACTACTATCTTTCTTATGCATCTTATTTAATAATTTATATAATATAGCATATGATGAGTGGTGAGGTACCCCTACACTCAACCATACAAATACGAGTGTGCACGCACGATCTGGTCAAACTCCAAGGACTAAGTGCTTACGTGCCCTAATGGAACACTTAAGGTTAATCAATCGTTGTCCTCCAAAACTTACTTGTATTTGTCACAATTGTATGGTTAACTAAGTTTGAGGTATGTGATTTTTATGTCTTTTCACTTTTTAATGCCTATGCTAAGAGGGGAAAGGGTGAAGAGGCTAAGTAGCTAACTTTCACTAACTAAGTTCTAATTGTCCTAGCATTAGTATTCGTTCCCACTTTCTGTACACACCCTGAACCAGTGCAACGCTACTGAGATTACCAAACACTACTCGTTACTGGGTTACCAAGCGTCACACACATGCTCGAAGTAGTCGTACTAAATGCACTTAACTAGGAGAGTGAAGGGTTGAGAGAGATTAATTATCTAAGAAAGAATTTAAACATTTAACATTAATTAATTCCTATTTAGCTTAGTCCACATGTTGCAAGGTTTATCAGAAAGTTCATTTTTGTTTCTGTACACAAATGTGTGCTCAGGTACAATTTTCTTGAATAAAGATCCATTCACTTTGAGACTCCTACTGTGAGCACATGGGAATTATTCTATCTCTGGAATGGTAAAAATGCTAGAGTTTAGCTAAGGGTCTAGATCTAGATTGGGAAACAAGGGAAAGCTGCCTCTTATTTATAGAACTGGTGACGGGCTTCGATATCGCGTATGCAATATCGTAGGGGCTAACATGATATCACGGATGTGATATCGTGGCCCATGCAATATTGCATCCCATCATACCCGCATGACTGAATGAAAACTCATCCTCGAGTTCCTTACAAAATATTGGGAAGGTATGGTATTATTGACTTGAATGATACTAATGGTGAATGGGATGACATGTAAACAGATCATCATTACAATAAATGAAAAAATTTAATGTTCATGACAACAAGAGTGAATACTATGCACATTTGACATCCAGCCTTCTTTGGCAGCTAAGAGAGAAGAGAGAAGAGAGAGAGAGAAAAGAATAAGTCTGTTGCTGCTGACGCCAAGATTGCACTTTTTGTTGTCCATCCATAAGCATGTCATCAATCTTGTTCCTTGCATAACTATTTCAGTACTAGTCCATTCCAAGTGTTCCCTCTAGATCCAATCCATTGTGGTATGATTGCCATCTACACAAACAACACAATCTTAAATTAGCAAGGGTAAATAAATCAGAATGTAGTTGATACCTTGCCTCGGTGTAAGGCCCATTATTGTGATATGGCTAATGTGAATCTGGAGATATAATATGGGTGACTACTTGAGGTGTAGGGGTTAGGAGAAAATCAAAAAAATTGGACCAAGACCCCCATGACTAAGAGCGAACCTCCAATAGTAGAAGAATGGAAAAAGATAAGGAATAAGAAAGATGGAGAAAAAGAAACAATGGTACACTAATAAAATGGATGTCAAAGATGGAAATGAATAAAATAGATGTTGATTGCAAAAATGTTTAGGGGAAAGAAATTAACTGATGCACCAAATAGGAATGTTAGTGGGTCCTCCCCAAAGTAGGCTCATCCCCTTAATGCCCTGACAATCCCACATTCAAAGAGTCCGTAGGCTCTAGGAATGTCATTTGGAGACAAGAGTTAAAGTCTTAACCACAAGAATTTACCAAAAAATAAAACAATGCATCAACCAAAGTATGGACTATTGATACAACCGGCAATGAGGTGTAAAATGGAGAAAGAAGGATGGAAGAAGCGAATGGAATGGAGTTTCAAGAACAAGGTGGTGTATAGCCCCTTCTGTATTAATGGTTAAAGTGACTTAGTAGATCTCATTCCATGTCCAACCTCAAAAAAACTACATCTAGTGACTTTGCATCAATGCATTTGGCCAATCCTTCCACCTGAAGTAACAAGAATGCTTCCACCAAGAGTCACCACCATTCCAACAAACAAAAAAGGAGAAAATAGGAAGCGAGAAAGGGCCTTAGTTAGAGGGAACTTTTTTATTTTTATTTCGTTTCATAACCAGTGCTTGTAGCCCATATGATGATTTTGTCTAAGGGGTGTGCTTTGAATTCTCACCCTTTTTTTTTTACCTTTTTTTTTGTGTTTTGCATGAGAACCACACCATGAAAAGACTTATTATGTTTATTAGCTCAAGTTTCCGATAATGGAGCAATGTTAGAATGGTAAAGAAAACTGAAGAAGAAGACATCCAAGCACCCAAGAGAATGGCTAGCACAAATGCATCAAGTTTCCTTCAAGTCACACCCTTTTCAATCCTTGAGTCCTTCCTTAGTTTGAGAAATGCCCAGTCACTGATTCGTTGATAGTTCTTATTATTGAGAAAGGGACTGTACAGTTCCAAGCCAAGAGAGACCATAATAATTCATGGATGCATGGATGACATGGACTCATTGCCTGTATATCAAAAGAACCATACCAGAGTATCAACATCATCACTCACAGGTAAAAACCAAACATTAGCAATCAATGGAATACAGTTCATACCATCTTTGGAGCACTTATTAAGTAAAAAAATTAATAAAAAAGAAATAAATAAACACACGAATAAATGAAGAAGTATGAATGATGTTGCAAAACAAAAACAAGAAAAGTCAAAGAAATTTGTAAAAAAAAATGTGAAAAGAAACTAAGGGCCTTGATTGATCAGCATAGGTGGCCATCTCCCCCATGACTGAATTGAAAAGGAGAGATCCAAAATAATGAGTGCTTGTTTGAATTTCTTAGAAGTGTCTAGCTTCTCCTAATTGATGTTTTCAGGTTGAGGTTGGAAGTTGGCGACACTCTCGTTCTAGTGTATCTATGCTTTCGACGAGGCTGCAAGTTGGTCCCCTAGTTAATTCCATGCATATAGGTGAGTTGCTCTTTAGATCAGCTATCAACCACTGGGTGTCTTCTTGTTGTGTGGTTGCTACATACAGGTACCTTTGTATGTTAACCTCTGGTGCACACCAGTTGCATGCAGGCAATGGTGGACATTCCTGTACAAAATCACCCTCAGTATCACTATATGTGATGCATGGAACTTTCTTCTTCTCGATCTTCCCAGAATTGTTTTCCTTAGATATTTCCAGGGAAAGATCGTAGATTCCTAGGCATGCATTCATGGTACTTAGCCATTCCCTTCCCATTATTATTGGGAAGTCCCCTTTGTCATTGTTTACTTGGATCACTAGGAAATGAACCGGGTATGACCAACCACACACAGTGGTAACAATGTCCTCAATTAGTCCCAAGGGAATAGTGATGTACTCATCCACCAGGTCTAAGCGAGTATTGCTCTTCTTTAGTGGAGGTAGGTTCTAGGCTTTATACATTTCTTGAGATATCAAGTTGACTCCAAAAGAGCTTTACAGGGTTCATTCCTAGCAACTTGGAGATAAATTAAGGGACTTCCAGGATCAGAGAATTTCCTAGGGAGGTAGCCTACCTTAATCCAGTCAGTAAAGGTATGTGTTAACATAACCGTATGCGTTGAGTTCTCGTTTTGATTTGAAGGGAGCCCCGAAGCCTTAATTGATGGAGGAGCGTTCACAAACTCAACCGCTTGTGGTTGTTAGAGCTTGTTTGGGTTGTTGGTCCTGAAGAAAGGTCTTCTCTTTGTGCGGTTGTTAGAACTAGAAGTGGGTTGAAATTTTATAGCTCTTGTAGAATTGCGTTGCTATGGTTGAGTGGGGAGTTCCCCTTGCATTGCTGGAGTGGGTGGTAATGGAGCTATCAGTGTGAGAGATGTGGATGGGTTTGGAGGATGGTATGCATGTGGTATATCTCTCCCACGAGAAGGAGTCCTATAATAATCCCGAGCTTGGTAGTGATGTTGTGGGGTCGCATGACCAATAGAGTCACTTGGAGAGATTGGCTACTGCATGTAGTAGCCATGTGGATTTGGTTGCTGGTAAGGGTATTGTTGCCTAGGTGGTGGCATCCCCCATGACTGTGGGTATTTCCACTGCTAGTGTTGCTAAATAGGTTGGGGTAGAGTTCCACTTAGATAATACGTTAATGATTGGTGGAACTTCCTTGGGTTACCTTGAGGATAAGGTAACCTTCGGGGTGCTTGCCATTTGTTAAGTCATGGGTTAAGTGCATATATCCCAGACTCTTGGAGATGTGAGATGATTGGGCAACATCCCTTAGAATGGTCATACTGGCATATATCACATCCCCTATCATTGTCTGTATCAGAATCCGCAACCTCTTTGGTGATAGCCATTTTACCCTTACCTCTATTACATGCATGGTCCAAGTCCCTCTTCTTCTTTTTATCATAGTCACTACTTTTCTCCTTAGACTCCTCTACGATTTTGAGAATGGTTTCAAATCTACTATCTAAGGAGTCCCACATTTGATCTACCTTAGCTGACACTTCTGTTGTTAGTTTTTGGAGTGGAAAGGTTTTCCTATTCACCAACTCTTCAAGTGGTGACTCATCCTCCTCCTCATAGAATCTTACTACCCTTTTTCGTAGGGAAGGATCGGGGTTGTACTCTTCTTCACTTTCTCTCTTGCATAGATCCCCTTCTTCTTTAGCTACTTGGTCCAACAATCTATGGACCTAATGGGACCTAAGCTCTGGTAATCTCCCTTGGGCATACATTCCAAGGGTTTCTCTTGGTTTTGTGTCTTATCCCATCTACAAGATGGCGTAGTTGATCTCGTTGTGTGTAACCATGGCCCAGGAAATGATGTAACAATGCATAATATCGGCCCATGGCAGCATCCAAGGATTCATGATTTCCTTGCTTCCATCCTTGGATTTGCTTTCATAGGTTGAACACTTAGAAGTACATTTGATACTTATCGTTAAACAGTTCTAGCATCGTACTCCACCTTCTAATGGTTTTCGGTTCTAAGAACCGATACTAGCTTTTTTCTTCTTTTATTAGTGTCCTTGGGAATAGCTTTAGTTTTTTCCACTTGTTCTCAATATTTTGCAAGGCACAAGAATCATGAAATTCTTGTAGGTGGTTCTGAGGATCAACGTTGTATCCCCCCCTCAAATCATGGGATATTATTCATGTATAATCTCTTGATCTTGCTATCTTTTTGGTTTCTTGTAGGAATTCTAACGGCCTTTGTTATGTCTAACATGCTTCGGGTTGCAAGTAGTGGTTCTTAGTGGTTATTTCTTTCATAGAGTTTGTGATGTTTACACGGCTCCCTACTTTCCCTTCTTTCATGCCATGATTCTCTAGAGTGCCCTCATCCTCACTCTTGATGCTCTCGTCGAAGTCTCTCATTATGTTTACCCTTATCCTCACCATTAGGCTCTTTATGACTATGTCTTGATGTTGAAGGAGAGAGTGATTGTTGTGATGAAGGTGAAGAAGAAGGAGGACCATCACCATGACGATGTTCCCTTCCTTCTCTTCTGTGGTCTCAGCTCCGATTGTGATGACGATCAAAATGCTCACCCTTATCATGTGTTCGTGTTCCCTCATTGAACACTTGGTGTTCTTGGGGATCAAAACCAAGATTGTGAATCATGGAGTGTAGGTTCTGATACACTACCTCCTAACCATTGTTAGGAGGGGGAACATCATTTTGTGAAGAACCTATGAAAATAGGTTTACCACCCTCAATTTTGTTTAAGACGGGTGAAGCATTATGGAGGCCTTTGCCCTTCAAAGATGTGTGGTAACTCTCCTGCCACAAGTCCCATTGACATTACACTTTTGTGGGATGGTAATCCCTTGTATCATATTCACATGCAATGTAGTCAGCATATAACTGTGACATGCCTATTCACGTGAGAGCATGAAGAAGCATGTTGGAGATTACTCTATCTAGAGGTAACACTATGTTACCCGCCAAGTCTCTCCAACGCAGTTGTTCATCTTGATGGAGGATAAAAGTAAAATTAGGTACATATTCATTGTGATGAATATATACCACTTGGAATTGATGAGGCATTGGCGGATTTTGGTTATGTGTGTTGTGCCGCTGACTATCTCTAGTGTTGTTCCTAGGCTGTGAAGTGCTTTTGTTTGAAGAAGAAGACATTTTAGTCTTGTTCGGTGTGCTGTTTACTATTATCTTATTTTTCATATGATCAACCCTAAGGGTTCGTTTAAGCTCCAAACAATGTAAATGGTCTCCTATGTTCTAAGTAGCGCACAAACAACTAAGTCCCTGGCAACGACGCCAATGAGGAG
This sequence comes from Gnetum montanum, assembly GCA_015680685.1. Lineage (NCBI taxonomy): Eukaryota > Viridiplantae > Streptophyta > Gnetopsida > Gnetales > Gnetaceae > Gnetum > Gnetum montanum. Next base: position 116,117 of record MNCI01004933.1, on the reverse strand, counting down.
TGGCAAGGTACCCCTACACTCAACCATACGAATACGAGTGTGCATGCATGATCTGGTCAAACTACAAGGACTAAGTGCTTACGCACGCTAATTGAACACTTAAGGTTAATCAATCATTGTCCTCCCAAACTTACTTGTATTTGTCATGGTTTTATGGTTAAGTAAGTTTGAGGTATGTGATTTTTATGTCTTTTCACTTTTAATGCCTGTGCTAAGAGGGGAAAGGGTGAAGAGACTAAGTAGCTAACTTTCACTAACTAAGTTCTAATTTTCCTAGCATCAGTATCCATTCCCACTTGCTGTACACACCCTAAACCAGTGCAACGCTATTGGGATTACCAAATGCTACTCGTTACTGGGTTACCAAGCATCACACACGTGCTCGAAGTCGTTGTACTGAATGCACTTAACTAGGAGAGTGAAGGGTTGAGAGAGATTAATTATCTAAGAAAGCATTTAAACATTTAACATTAATTAATTCTTATTTAACTTAGTCCACATGTTGCAAGGTTTATTAGAAAGTTCTTCTTTATTTCTATACACAAATATGTGCTCAAGTACAATTTTCTCAAATAAATATTTGTTCACTTTGAGAGTCCTACTGCGGGCACATGGGAATTATTCTATCTTTGGAATGGTAAAACTGCTAGAGTTTATCTAAGAGTCTAGATCTAAATTGGAAAATAAGGGAAAGCCACCTCTTATTTACAGAACTGGTGACGGGCTGCGATATCGCGTACACGATATCGTAGGGGCCGACGCGATATTGCGGCCCATGTGATATCACGTCGCATCAGCATACATTGAGATAAATCACCTAAAAAAATTAATTTTCCCAAATAAATCCCTTAAATTAGTTTTATATAAAAGATAGCTTACCTTTAAAATAGCATTTACTCATTGAAGATCAATATAATTCCTCCTTTAGTTACTTTATGACCAAAATATTTACCACTTTGAACAACCAAAATATTTACCACTTTGAACAACCAAAATAGATTTCTTAGCATTCAAAGTAATATTAAATCATATACATCTTATGAAAACATTTCCAAGGTCTTTAAGTTGAGTACCTCGATCTTTAGAAAAAAAACCTAAATCATCTAGATAAATAACAATACATTTCTTTATCAAACCTTCTAAGGCCTTATCCATAGCCCTTTGGAAGGTAGAACTATCATTTCTAAGGTGAAAGGGCATTTCAGTAAATTGAAAAGTTCCCTAATTTGTTGTAAAGAAAGTCTTATATTGGTCTTTCTTACTTACCAAAATTTGATTATGGCTTGAATATCCATCTAGAAATGTGTACAATTAAGCTTCAGTTACAATTTACAAAAGTTCCTCCATAAAATGAAGTGGATAATTATCCTTAATACAAGAGCTATTAAGATTACAAAAGTCAATGCACAATCATAATTCACTTGTTTTTTTTCTAATTGGTACTAAATTTGATATCCAACTAAAATGTCTCATAAGATATATATTCTTAGACTCTAAAATTTTATGGATTTCTACCTTCATTAATGATTCAATCTTGGGGTTTATTGGTCTAAGTTTTTATCTAAATGATTATTTTAGGCTTAAGAGGTGTACTATACATTATCATGAGAGGATTAAAAGTTTTACGATACTCATAAGGCCAAAAAAAAAAATCATTAAATTCATATAATAAATCAATCTAGTTTTGTTTTTCATACACGTATAAGCAAACTCCTATTTTAATAGGATGTTTTTATACTTTTTTTAAAATTAATTATTTTTATTTCAACTAGAACTTTCCAATTAGCATTTTTGAATATTTCTTTAGTTTTAGTATGTAAATCATCAAATAAAGGATCTCTAGTTGTTATTTCAAGAGAAATTTCATTTAAAAATATGATGTCTTTGGATATATCTTCTTTGTTAATTTGAGAAATTTTAAGGCATTGATCACTAAATTCACCTTCAAATAATAAAATTTGACAAATATGATGAATATCATCAAAACCTTAGAAAGCAAAGATATTATCTAGAATAGAATAAGACTTAACCTTTTCAATAATAATTTCAAAAGCTTAAGCATTGTATCAAAATGGAAAATAAAAAGTGGCTACTATTTGTGCTAAAGCATCAAGAATATAACTTTCTTCTGTAGCAACATGTTCTATGGATATGTGAATAAACTCTTTAAAGAGTTCAAGGACATAGGCTTTGTAAGCTTTCATAGTTGAATTTTTATAATCAAAAAATCCATTGATTTGGTTTATTATAATTTGAGAGTCACTATAAATCATTTCTTTAGATAAATCATAATATTAGGCTAGTTTTCTTCCATGTATAAGTGCTTCATATTCAATTATATAATTTATCATGGGTTGTGTGAAATTAACCACTTTAAGGATATGAGCCTTACTAGGAGGTATAAGCATGATTTTGACTCTACATCATTTCTTTGAAGAGGCACCATCTATGGACCTTTTGGTGTGTCAAAACGTTAAGTAAAATGGAGACAAAGGTTGTTTGCATGGTTATGTGGTTGTTGTGTTTATAGGAAAACCTAAATGAAAACTAAGATGAGCTAAAGCCTACATAGAGGACAAGAAACAAACTAGTATAGAGCTCAAAGGAGAAGGTCATCCACAAGGTTTCAAATGAACATGCAAGAATTCCAAAGAATGTGAACAAGGACCAGATATTGTACAAGTAAAATTTTCATCATTAAAGCATGTGGAAGATTAAGGTTATGGACAAGGAACAATGAATTCAAAGGACAAAGAAAGTTGAAGGAAGATGTCTCTGGGAAATAGCAAATGTCTTAGTAGAATTGAAGTGAACTCAAACAAAGGCATCTTTAGGAACCACTAGACATCTTTTCTTAGGCAAAGATGTCTTCACTAGAGAAATATTTGTTCATAGAATACAAGCTAGATTTAGAAAGATGTATCCCATCAGATATAGACATATTCCATTAGAAAAAGATGTCTTTCCCAAACAAAGATGTCTTTCTAGAATAGAAGGCAAATTTAGAAAGACATCTGAGGCACATAGAAGACATCTTCCATGACCATTAGGGACTGTTGGCTTGCATAAATAATGCTTAAAAATGCCATGAACAAAAAAAGATAGAGCAAACTTGATTGAGAGGCTAAAATAAATTGGGTAAGTGGTAGAGAAATATAGGAGGGATGAGTGATTCCATTTTTAGTTATCTTGTTACCTTGTCTAGTAGTCGGGCTTGGTTAACATCATCTTCTTTAAGATCATCTTGGCCAATTGATAGAGAGAGATAGAGATATATATATATATGTCTAAGCTAGTGGAGTGGTTTTGTGGGTATGAGTAGAATTTTTTTATTTCTTTAAGTTTTTATTTTATGAATTATCATTGTAAATGATAGTTATAAATGTTCAAGTTGTTAAAATATTAATAGAACTATTGAGATATAAGATATCTAAATAGACATGTTCATTCAATAAGACAATCATAGTATTTTGTGTTTTTATCAAGAATTTAAATGTTGGGAAAGATCCATAAAGAATGTCATATTTAAAATCATATGTAGAAGATTCACCTACCCCTTCCTTTGCTATTGCCTCAACTTCTACCTCTCTTATGCTCCTATTGGAACCTACACATAAAACCAAAGAAAATCAAATAACCAATATTTAACAAAACAAGTAGAGCACACTAGTCATAATTCTTTCAGTGAATACCATTTATAGTTATTTCCACCAAACTTCCTTCGATTATAGAATATTGAACTTTGCAACCAAATTTGTTACCTTGAATCGACCTTAGAAATTATCATATGCTAACTGTTGTACATTCCAAGTTCCAACTTGGTTGCTGACCAATGAATTAAGGGTTTACATGTCCATGGTTATGAGGGTTGGTATGATAATGCTAAATACCTAGGAACATAACTTCATATGGTCCTTAATAAGTAATGTAGAATGTTAGCCACATTTTGTTGGTCTAAAAGCCCTTGGTTAAGCTTACCTTTGGTATTGTAATCAGCCATCACCATTAAGAGATGCATACCATAATATTGGCTCTAAATGCATTTAAGAAATATCCCATTGTTATACTTTTGTTATGTTCTTTTAAATATGCAAAATCTAAACATCTAAATATAGTTGTTCTATATGGCATTAGAGTAGGCTATTGAATAGTTTCAGGCTATGAATTCTTCACAAAATCATTTCATCATTTAAAACATTTAAAAACTTTCATTACAATTACATATGATTTTAAATATGACATTCTTGATGGATCTTTCCGAACATTTAAATTCTTGATAAAAACACAAAATGCTTACATATACCATTAATATTATTAAAAGAAATATAGTTCTTCATTATAACTTTCCTAGATGATTCAACCTTCTTACAATCATGAAAGTTTTCTCAAGAATTTAAACTTCTTTGCCCTTTAATGTATCTTTAGATTTAAGACACTTCTATTAGTTATGTTTAGACACATTAAAATTGAGATGTTACACTTAGAAACATTAACTTAGTTTCTATCTTTTAGTTAACTTTTCTAAACTCCCCTCCTTTCTTAAAATTATTGCTTGATCTTTTTCTTTTATTTTTAGTTTTTATCATCTTTAGTTATCTCTTGGTGTTGTGTCCATGCTTTTGAAAAAATATCTTTGTCCTTCCTTCTTACACTTTTTTCATTTTTATCCCCAAAATTTAAAAACTTTTCATCACCTTTCAAAGTAAAGATAGTTGATAAGTCTCACCTAAAGTTTGATTTAAGCCTTATAAAATGACAACTCTTATTGGTAGGCAAGATTTAACTTACTCAAGACATTGTTAGCTTGTAAATACTTAGTTCAAGATACATTTACTTCTTCAAAATCTTCATAAAATTAGTATAGAAATAATTTATTTCTTTATTACTTTATTTATGCTTCTTGATGGTCTTTTGTTTAACTAAAATTTTATGTTCTTAAATTTGTCTTTAGATATGCTCAATGAGCTATCACTTCTTGATAGGGATGTGATTCTTTGCAAAGTGTGCATTAGATTCTTTGTATAATAAAATGTGCATATTATGTCTTTAAGTATTTCCTTAGTGATTTGGACATTAAGATAATATGGACCATGTTTTAGTTTGAAACATTTCTTCAATGCCTAAGCTTTATTCAAGAATATAAAACATTAATCCCTTCAACTTTATTGAATGTGGTAATCCCTAGAAAATTGAAGATGAATGAAAATCCTAGGGACTTTCACCTTAGAAAACCTTGGTTCTTAAAATATAAGTTTTAAAATAAAGAAATTCTCCTTTTCATCTCCAAATGCTAAACAGATCCCATGTCCGAAGCACCTTTTTGCAAGTCTACACAAACATCATCCCACCGACAATTATTATCCTAAAATTCACGTATTTCTACGTAGATTACACCATTTTTAGGTTTACTGTTAATTTTTCTACGACTTTATTATTCCTTCTCCATGGCTGTAGGTCACGCCGGATCAACCAAAAATGCATTGGACAAAACTTATTATCATTTTTGTTATCATTTGTGATAATCCTTTGCTGTGCTATGAATGGCATGGCTGAACATGCGATTGTAGAAGAACAGGCCAACATTTCTTTGGTTCGTGTCACTGCTAGGCACCACCATTTTCACTGCATTGGCCACGTCTACCTTCACCTCCTTTTGTGCTGTGTTGCTGGCTGCTTGCTCTCCTTTGCACATGTTGGAAACTCCGCATTGGTCACCTTGCACTAGCCAATGGCCATGCTATCTTTTGCTACATAGCCAGCTGCCTACATTCCTTTTGCACCCTCAGTCACCCACTACGCAATTCCTGTACTCCATCACTGTAACACGAGGGCCAAAACGCTCAGTGTGCACCGTGGAAAAAGATGTGTATGCGTTAATCTAAGCTATCTTGAAAAATTGATTTGAACCCAACCCAATCATCACCGTAACCATTCAAATTATTACAAAATAATTGATGTGAGCCCAAGCCAACTATCACCATAACCGTAACATGACTCTTTGGTTCGCATTTGACTCTCTGATTCACATTTTTTCTGATTTCAGGGGATCTTACATGGCATGTGACATGGAGGATGACAAACTTCACTCCACCCTAACTTCCATTGTGCTAGACATGTTGGCCTCTCAACCAAACACATCCATATCAAATCTTTAAATGAGATCATGTGTAACCTCCTATATCACTAATCATATCAATTGCCATGTCATCGAGAATATACCTCAACTAATCAATTGAAGCAATAACAAATTTCATTTCCCATAGCGCACACTCTAAACTTGTTCATTTGCTCTTTCTGCTACATGCATGTAGCACCATTTTGGTACACGCTGGGCAACGAAAACCCATTTAGCCTTTGATTTTCATCAGCTATCACAACCATCATTAGCATTATAGCCCTTGCCTGAGGAAATATTTGCAACATTTAAGGAAAAGAAACATAGCCAATGTCACAAAATCAAAGCAAAAACACCAACATCCAATCTCTTACCTTATCTATAGGAATATTCTCATAGACGTCCATGGAGTCGAAATCAAATATCATCAATTATGCTGCTATGGATTGAGCCTTAGGTTGAGATCTGAAACTATCACAAAATTACATGATCATTTGAGACTAAAAGTGATTTTTCACTACTGTATACATGTAATTTCGTAACATACCTTAAACTTTTGTAAGCCACAGCTGCTTGGTTTAGGGGCATAGAATTTGCTTGGTTGTGGAAATGGATGTGGTAGTTGTGGAAATATCACTGGGGGTGCATCACTTGAGAAGTCCCTTTTAGACTCCGACATCTATGCAGGTTGAGATGTAATTGATGCAACTTTGCTATGACTTCAGCATCATTGTCATTGCAGCAATAATAGCAGTAGTAGTGGCAACCTTTGCAAAAATAGGACAAACATGAAGCAATGCCCTTGCGTAAAAAAATTTGACTTTTCAAATTCAACTCCCTGTAGTGACTTTTTGGCTCCTTGACTTTTCAAATTTGGCTCCCTTGTAGTGACTCTTTGGCTTCCCTACACATGGTACGTGACATGGAGGATGACAAAATGCACTCCCCCTCTCTCCATCATGTGAGACATATTGGCCTCTCAGCTGAAATAAAAAATTCATTACAAAATTGTTTCAAGTCCAATTGGAGTGATTCCACCTCCATTGGAAAGATGATGCCAAGGCCCACCCATCCATAAACAAAAATAGCCAAAACCATTTCTATTTTAGTAGAATAAATTCATGAATTTACATGAAAATCTATAAATTGCATAAAAAAACCTAAATGCATAACCTTAGGAAAATAGTTGTAACTTAATCATTTTCAAGCTAAATTAAACAAGACAACATCCATTGGAAAGCTTAAATGTAGGGCTATAAACTCATAACATAAAAGTTTGAAAATATGTATCCATTTTCTTATGAAAAAAAATACACAACACTGCTTGCTTTTTTCATGAAAAAATCACAAAAAAGCTTAAAATCCATAAAACCTAATTTGACATAGCCATAAAAAATAGCCAAAAATGCTAAAATAACTCATATCCATTAGAAAACACACTAAAAAATGGGATATAATTTTTTTGAAATTTGATGAGTGGCGAGGTACCCCTACACTCAACCATACGAAACGAGCGTCGCACACGCAATCCGGTGGAACTCCGCATATGGACTAGTTGTGGCATCTAGATAGTTAGCCTTAGGTTGTAGTTCGCTGTCTTCCCACCTAGACTAGTTTTGCATATGTCACGTATGGTTTAGTCTAGATGAGGTGTATGATGTGTTCTAATTCTAATGCTACTCCTGATGGCAGTGGAAAATAATATTAACTAAGCTAAGCTATGAGGGAAAGGGTAAGAAATCTAATCTAGCCTAAGTGCGATGAGCAACCGATTCCTTGATCAACCGTACACATCTTGGACTTCGTGCACCACTGCCACTGGGACTACCAAGCATAGGCCTAGGTACGCCACTGGGATTACCAAGCGCAGACCCCAAATACGCCACTGGGTTACCAAGCGTAGATCCCACTAGTTACACCACTGGGCTACCAAGCAGTCACACTTAAATGCTCGTAATCAAGTCGTACTCGTTCCGCTTCTAGGAGTTTAAGGGTGAGAAACTAGTCGCGATGAGTAACCGATTCCTTAACTAGTCATACACACCCATAGATGCTCGTAGCTAAGTCGTACTCACACCGCGCTATGAAAGCAATAAATAGCATGAAATAAATAACAATAAATTAACTAAGTGAATGCTGCAATGATGAAGTAACCTCGATCTTTATTGCCGGTCATGTGCGTGTCCAAGTACGGCACACTCGAATAAAGACACCGTACAATTACATTCACCACACTACTGGCAGACACGGGAAAAATTCTAACTCTGGAGTGATCAAACTGCCAGAGCTTCGCCACTCTAAAATTGGGATCCTAAACAAGGGAGAGCCGCCTCTTATTTATAGACATGGTGGCGGACTACGATATCGCGTACGCGATATTGTAGGGAAGCACGCAATATCGCAGGGGGGTGCGATATCGCGTCGGCTGCAATATCGCGTACGCGATATCACGGCCGACACAAACCGCGTCTCATCATACCCCCACGATTGAATAAAAACTTGTCCTCGAGTTACAAGGAGAACAAGCTTCAGTGATTACACAGTGGATAGGTATGGGATTATTAACTGGAAAAAGAAATGGACTAATGCTGCAGTGTGGGGAGACACAACACAGAGAAAAAATGCTACAACTACAAAAATGGGGAACTCATGTAGTTCCTGGTGGTGGTGGCTCCTCCATGGGTACTTTCCCTTTGTCATGTGCTCCAAGCTTTGAAGGTTGAGGACGCTGAAGAATAGCCTGGAGCTTCTCCTCTTCGGTCTGAGGGTCTTGTGCCGTCCATGCTGATGCTCTGATGTTTGATGGAGTCGACACTTCCCACGGACAGGGTAGTTGCGGAAACATCTGATTAGCTTTGACGTACCATGCCGCGAACACCCGTCGTTCCTCTTCGTAGGCTCTAGCTCTGTCTTTGTATTCATGAAGTTCTGTTAGCTGGTGAGCCAAGTTGGTTGCCACATCTTTCTGTCCTTGGTAGCTTTCTTTTACCACCCCAAGTTCAGAATTTGCAACATCTAGTTTTTCAGCCAACTTCTTTCATTCTGCAAATTCGGCTTCATATTTAATATGGGTGGAAGCTACCTGCTGCTCGAGCTCTGACCTCAGGCATCCTGCTGTTAACATGGCTAGGTTGGCATATTGAAGATTTGCCAACTCCATGTATTCAGTTAAGTCTTGGATCTGCAGGTCCCAGTTCTTAATTTCCGCTTGGTGGGCGTAGGCATAAGTGTCTACTATGGCCCCCCAATTAGTGTGCTAGGCACTGATGTTGTTGATTTTGGCTTTTTCCATATGGATCTCCTTCTCCAGGATCTGTTTGTACATTCCCACCTGATCACGAAAGTGCTCCTTCAACTTCTCCTGTCGTTTAGCCTCACTCTGCCATGCACTAATCTCGATGTCTGATTTCTGTCGAATAGCGTGTACCTCCTCCACTGAGAGGGTTCGGTTTTCTCTGGCTAAATGACTTACATCTTGGTTGACTCGAATAAATTATTCTTGCAGCCGATGGAAGTGCTCATCGAGAACATTCTTTTGCTTCTCCACAGAAGTCAACCGAACGTTATCAGGAACCAACTGCTTATTTTCTTCTTGCAAGGCCTTGAGTGCCTTAAGATACGCATGAGTTTGCGCCTTTGCTGCGGAGGCATCCCAAGTGGCCATCTCCTTTTCTTCTGCCACCTTCTTATTTTCTGCAATTAATTTTGTGAGTTTCTCCGTTCTAAAGTTGTCTAACTTGTCTGCGGGAACCAATCGCAAGGGATCCCGCTGTGCTGCTTGTAAGGCAATGAGCTGCTCTTGTAATTTCTGCACTTCAGCTTCAGCATGCTCAGCCCTTACTTCGGATATGACTAGCTTCCCCTTTGTCGAAATGAGGTCTGATTGAATTTCCATTACATCCTAGGGGATGTCAAACAGAGACGTTAAAACTTGCCCTGTTTGAAGCAATCTATCCAATGCATCCTTATGTTCTGCAGGAGTCATTGAGGTTCTGGTGATAGTTTGAGCATCCTGTGCTCCTGAAAGATCCGCTGGTGGCACAACATGCACATTAAAAGATTCTTTGATGTGGTCAGTCACCACTTCAGCTACTCCCACGGAATCCTAGTGTTGCATGACCACCACCGTGGCCCCTTCACCAGTCTCTAATTGCACTTGAAAAGATGTCGCGTGTCCAGAGATCTGTTGTGACCATCTACTTTCCCCTCCTCCTGTTTGCATTGACAACTCACCTCTTGTGCGATCTACTAAAATCATAGGCTGACTGGCATCATCGATGACACGGAAGAGACTGGTGTCATCACGACTTCCCCAACTGACCATCTCAGCAATGGCCCTCAAATGTCTCATTGACGATCTATAGTCTTGCGGCGACGGCTGATCCTGGCCTGTACCGGTTCCTTCTTCTTGTTGTTGGCTACGACCTGTGGCTGGAGGTTGACTGGGTCCTGCAAGTTGAGTTGCAGGGGATCCAGTCATTTTTTCTTCATCTTCTTCATCAGGTCCCAACTCTTCGCCAGTGCTCTTTCTTGGAGTTGGTGCCTTTAACAATTCAGCGTAAGAAGCATTTTGGGCCTTTTGGAGGACGTCATTTGTGTACCCCCGAATACCCGTCCGATGGCACAGTTTTCTGATAAGGAAGGGAAAAGGGAGTGCCATTTTCCCTGTCTTCCATTCTTCAAATCGCCTTAGGATCTTCATCAAGTATAGATGAGGAAGGTTAGCGTTAACCTTTCCCATCAACGCTGCACATCCTCTTGCCGCATACGTTGATATTCTTTTTAAACCTTTTGTGGCGAAGAGGTGATAAGTCCCGATTTTAAAATAGACTCGCTCTTCCGTGGTCAGCTCACCAAAAGCCTTATCTCTGCCATAAGCCTTCTCTAGCCAATACTTTCGCACATCAGGGTCGGATCGGGTGGTTAACTGAGCAACATGGAGGCCTGAGTTCATAAGGTTTAACACATCTGAAATCGCCTGTGCAGAAAAATCCACTGTCACACCACCGATGTTTACCGTGGTGCCTTGCTCTTTATTGTGCCAAAATAGGTACGTTTCTCCTAAGTACCAGGCACCTTGTTCAGAGAGGACAGGCCATAAGGGAGACCCTTTGAGGTAATCCCTAATAGCCTCAGGAGCGAACTCTGCGAAAGACTCGAAGTTGAGTTCCACAATTACCGAACCAATTATGGACTTCATGTGGATGGCCTGAACACATTCCGGGGGCAACGTGAGTTGTTGTCCCAGTTCAGGCACAGCAGCTCCTCCTTCTACCTACCCGGATCATCTTGTAGGAGGTTTTTCTTGATGGATGCTGAATGAATGCACCTCCTATTCATTATGTTGTCTGGCAGGGACTTGTCTTCAACCTCTCCTAGGTTTTTTTCCTCCACCTTGGGTCGGACTCTTCTGCTGTGAACGTTTCGGGGCCATCTGCAATCACACGGGCCAACGTTAGTAAGGTTGTTTAAGAAATCAAGTTATACCTTACTACTTGCCTTAATTAAAGATCTTATGTTATTGTGTGATCGTGCCCAAAAAGTATGATAATGGGTCCTATGACTTAGGCGGACTGTCATTTTAATCTCCCGGTATACTTAAGGTTATATGATGTTTGGCACAATTTTCTAAGTGTTAGTATTAATTACCCTAATTGATGTCCTTAGGGCGATGACAAATTTCAAAAAATGTTAGGCACTTTTTGGCAAATGTCTCTCCCCCACGACTAAACTGAACACTCCGGGTTCAAGTAGGTTCAAACGGAATTCAAATTGGAGTACCAGCGCGCGAGATATGGATGAAAAAGCAAGGGTCACTCAAGCACAAGTCGCATAGAAAAAATTCAAAAACTTCCCCCTGCGTAAATGCCAAATGAAGCTAAGTGGTGCGGCGGGGGTTCCTATTTATAGGAAAGGGGGGACGCGATATCGTGTACGCGATATCTCAGCCTAGCTATAGTGAGACAACTGAAAAAAACCGAATTTTTAATGATTTTTCTTGAAATCAATGTGTAAAACTAGGACATTAAAAAGCATTAAGGTATTCAAGGGTAATTACATGAATTCGAGAGGCACTTTGAATGATATTGGTGTGAATTTAACGATTAAAACTTTGGTGGTTATGAAGAAAATGGAATGTAATGGTACAGTGGAATGTTAAAGTTTTGAGGGTTAATAAATGGGAAAGAAAATTATGAAAAAGTAAGCTGAGGGTAAGAAATTGTGTGTTCTAGCTAGAGAATTAATGAAGATTACAACAAAATTACACAAGTGGGTCCTCCCCAAAGCAGGTTTCAACCTATTATGCCCTTGTGTAATCACACTTAAAGTGTCCGTGGGCACTAGAAGGGTTAAATGTAATCTGCACTAACTCCACAAAACACACACATGTAAATATCACCGAAATGAGATGAGAATTCTATGCTACACGGAACATGAGCTACAATTACACGAATAGTGAGATGAGACAAAGTGTAGAAAGGGATCATAGAAATCGGGACATGAGGTAACTAACCTCGAGCACAATGAATCCTGCGTGCAAAGCATGATTAACGTGTCATCAACCCATTGTTCCAAGATTAGGACCAAGTCCATCCATCTAAATAGTGACATCGCATTGTTTCATCCCATGATGAACAACTATGAGAGTACCATAACAACAAGGCGTACGATCACTTGGCATTTTATGCAAGGGAGGAGTGATTTTTGTTTTATGGCACTTCTTTTTCTTTTCTCTTTTTTTTTTCTCTTCACTTTACTGAATCTAGCAAAATCGCCAACCTTTAGGAATGGGTGCATGTCTTTCCAGTGGGACCCCCTAGAATAGCTTTTGATTGTTGAGTGCCCTTTTGATTACTCTTACTCCCATTTTTCTTTAGATCTACAAGGATCTTAGTACAACCAAGTTGCATGATCACACCCACAGATGTCACCAAAGAGAATCCAAAAGTCCCCTTGATGTCACACCCTAATCATTCCCTCTTGGTCCATCCTTCTTCATTCTGGGTACAATAACACAAAAGTAATTTTAAGTTTTAGAAATTTCAAGAATATCACAGTACCCTCAAACAGAACCTCTTTATTTATAGAGTGGATGAGTGGATGTAGTGGGCTCACTATTTCAAAATAATTGATCCCTCATGACTTAATAACATAAAACACATCTCAACCAATGATCCACATGAGTGTTTTATTCGTAGATGAGATTACTTACACAAACAGAAAAATACAAACACACAAAAAGATAAAACAAAAGGTTAAAAAAAATGAAAAATTGGAAAACAAAAAGATGAAAAATTAAAGAAAATGAAAAATATAAAAAAAATATTTATTAATCCTGCTTGTTATTGAAATGGGGGGTATCCCCCATAACTAAACGGTTGAGTATGGCTAGGATTAATAAATGGAAAATGAGGATCCTTGCATATTGGGAAGATTGAAGCTGGTCCAAGATTACCACCTTGGATTTCACACACTTTGTAATAAACACAGTGGGGCACTTCATACGATGTAGTTCCCGGATAACGAGTTGACCCACTATGATGTTTAGGACCGTTAGATGGTATGCAAGGATCGAGCTAATGCCTCCCATGGTTGTGTTCATTGGGCCTTATGGTTGTTGGAGTGTAAGTTGGTGGCCTTGATGAAGTTACATGAGGCGTTGGGTTCAAAGGTAAGGATGCACCACATTGTTGGACTTGTGTTGGGTTGGATGATGCAGTGGCCTTAGAATTATGTGGTCCTTTCCTACGGCCGTGTTTAAAGAAAGGACGTCTTTGATGTTGAGGAGGCTCTTCACTGTTGTTAGTAGCAGCAGCACAAGTATTTTTCGTGGGTTGTGGTGGTACAAATACCTTAGGAACAGTTGGTGGCATTGTGGAAGGAGGGAAAGGATAAGAATGTTGAAAGTTAGGAGGAATGAAAGGTGCACAAGGTGGTGGTTGTGTTGGAGGTATGGGTTGATAGTATTGTGGAGAACGGTATTGTGGTGAGATAAAGTGTGGCGGCCCAGTTAAAGAAATAGGGTGTTGAACATGATAAGTGTTTGGATTCGGAAAATGTGAAGGGTGCCTCCAGTCTAAGGGTGGATTACCCCACGATTGGGATTGTTGCCATTGTGGTCTAACATAGTATCTCTGTATGAACTCTGGATGTAACGTGTTTCCCCAATGCTCATGTAGATGTAACAATATTGGGCATTGGCCTTTGGGGTGATCGTACAAGCATATGTTGCATTCATACATATGATTGGAAGTTGAGCACCTATTTCCTTCGTTCTTTTTCTCCGAATGTCTATGATTTTGCCCTACTTCTTGGGTTTTCAAAACTCTATCTCCAATGATGTTGACATATTCTCCACACTTTTGATTCATCCATTCCAACATCTTATTGATCTTTGCCTCGACTTCTTCTAACAATTGTTGTATTGGCAAAGGTGATGTTTCCACCTTGAGATTTGTTGATCTCTCCTTGTTATGATCATGGACCTTTATTGAGTTAATATTTTGGTCCCATTGATGTTTTTCAACACTCTCCCATGTAGCTATTTCTCCTTCTTCTTTCGCTACCCGCTTAATAAGCTCTTGGATTTGATGGGTTTGTAGGTTGTATAGTTGACCTCGGGTATACGT
>MNCI01004933.1:74647-100548 GCA_015680685.1 Gnetum montanum | reverse complement strand
GAAATCTAATCTAGCCTAAGTGCGATGAGCAACTGATTCCTTGATCAACCGTACACATCTTGGACTTCGTGCACGACTGCCACTGGGACTACCAAGCATAGGCCTAGGTACGCCACTGGGATTACCAAGCGTAGACCCCAAATACGACACTGGGTTACCAAGCGTAGATCCCCCTAGTTACACCACTGGGCTACCAAGCAGTCACACTTAAATGCTCGTAATCAAGTCGTACTCGTTCCACTTCTAGAAGTTTAAGGATGAGAAACTAGTTACGATCAGTAACCGATTCCTTAACTAGCCGTACACACCCGTAGATGCTCGTAGCTAAGTCGTACTCACACCGCGCTATGAAAGAAATAAATAACAATAAATATACTAAGTGAATGCTGCAATGATGAAGTAATCTTGATCTTTATTGCCGGTGATGTGCGTGTCCAAGTACGGCACACTCGAATAAAGACACCATACAATTACATTCACCACACTGGGGGTAGACACGGGAAAAATTCTAACTCTGAAGGGATCAAACTGCCAGAGCTTCGCTACTCTAAAATTGGGATCCTAAACAAGGGAGAGCCGCCTCTTATTTTTAGACATGGCGGCGGACTACGATATCCCGTACGCGATATCGTAGGGAAGGACCTGATATCGTGTACACGATATCGCGGGGGGTGCGATATCGCGTCAGCTGCGATATCGTGTACGCGATATCGCGGCCGACGTAAACTGCGTCTCATCAGAATTTAATTTTGACAAATATTTTGGCCTAGATCTAAGAAAAAAAACCCTACCCCCAAATTTTAGGAAACAAGCATGAATACTACAAACCTAATTTTAAAAAATCAAATCTAGTAAGGAAAAAATAATTAAGCAATCATAGATCTACATAGAAATGAAAAAAATAGGTGAGATTTTATTATGATTTTAGTTTACCTCATCTTTCAGCGTAGATATGAGAAAAATGATCCCACACATGGAAAGAAAAAGCATTAAAAATAGCTAGAAACCTAAGCAAAAATGGGTAGAACTACCTACCTTGAAGTAGCAATGGATGATGCATAGATTAAGATAGGTTTGGGTAGTCCTTGTAGATCCCTCACATGCTCATCTAGCTTCTAAATCCTTGGATTCTGATTCTTTCTCCCACACTGCTTGGGCAGCATGGCAAGCTCAACACCTAGAATAGTTAGAAATTGAGAAGAATGAGAGTTCAATGTTGGCTACAAGGAAGATTGAAGGCTTTCAGGTTAGAGATTGATGCCCTCTACAATAAGAAATATTTTTTTGGTCTCTCTCCCAATGCACTATTTGTAAAAAATAAAATTGTGATAAAAAACTTGTAGAATTTCATAATAAAAATCACATCTAAACCTAAATCTCTACCTCTAAACCCTGGTTTCCCATTTAATGCATCATAACTCCAAGTACACTAAAGTGCAAGGGGGGACATGTCTCTTCCATGCTAAGATTGGTGGGAGTTAAACTTAAAATTAAAAATTTTAAAATTTTTGATTGTGGACCCCACTATACATCTTTCCTCTTAGCTAAGAAACTACATCAATGTTATGTTTTAGCCACTTTTGACACATAGAATAATATTTCAACCTGAACTCCCATGCATCCATGCTGAGGATGCCATGCCCAATGCAGAAACATGCTTCCTTCTACCTAAAACCATTAGAATATAACTATTTTATCATTTTTAGTAGCTATAACCAACTTTTTCAAACCCAAGGTTCCAAAAGGGGGTTGGACATTGTCAAATCTACAAAATTTGGATTTCCACACTAGGTCAATAGTCCCTAGCATGGAAGAATGGGGGTAACATTCATTCTTAGATCCCAACACCCATCTCTCCCAAGTTTGACTCCCAAAGTGGCCCACATGACCTAGAACCCCTCCAAGCAAACCCAATAGCCTCAAAAACACATCAAACCTTGTTGAAACTAGTTAAAACCTTAGGATTTGTTAGTTTCAGGTTGAGGGAGGCTTCATCCATGTTGAGGATCTTATCCCTAGTGTGGATGAATGGAGGAAAGCGAAAAATAACATAAATTAACTACCTAGTACCAATTTCTCAAAGCCTAGTGATCCCTAGACCTTGTTGGAACCCTCTGGAGCTTTTGAAGACATCAAACATAGTAAAAAATGGTAAAAACCTATCATCCCCCCTCTCATTCATGCTAGGGACATCATGCCCAACATGGAATAAATTGGAGAGATTTCATGAGACATTTAGAAGCCTTCAAATTACTAGATCTTAACACCCAATATTGGCTGTCAACACTAACAACCCCAAAGGCTAACATGCATGGTGAATTGGATGTCTAACTAGCTTAGAGCTAACTCTTTTGGTTCTTCCATGCTAGGGGAGGCATCTTCCATGCTACCTAGCATGGAAACTAGGAGGATGGAGCTAATAAAGCCAATGACAAATACCATAAGCAAGAAAACAACATTCAATTATCTTGGACTAACACTAGAACTTTCACAGCCTCTCTTGAAGTTAATAAAATGAAAAAGTTCAATAAAAAATCAACTCCTTAAGGTTCTTCCACACTAAGGAGGGCCTCATCCATGCTTAGAATCCTAGTCTTAGTGTGGATGAAATGGGAAAAGATAAAACTATTGAAGTTTTCATGTAGTTTGACTTCCAAAAGTAACCTAATCCTTCTAAAAGGCACTAGACTTTTGGAAGTCAACTAAAATGATCAAAACATGCCTCCCTTGGATTCTCCATATTGAGGAAGATCCCATCCATGATGAGCATCCCAACCCAATGTGGATAAAGGCAAGGAAGCCTAAAATCCCATTCATAGCCCTCAAAATGGCCAAATATCTACCCTAGGCATCGATAGTCAACACCAACAAGCCTATGGGTATACATGCATAGCCAAAATTGCCAAAAATAGCAAAACGTAGAGTACCTTAGTTCCTCCATGCTGGAAGCCACCTCTTCCATGATGGCTAGCACGAGATAAATGGGGAAACTTTTGTGGGGGTGGAGGAGGGGACTCTAAAATAGTTATTAGATACATTAAGTGAAAGCTAGAAAGCCTTGTGTGTGTCTTGAAACCCTATTTGTATATTCCAAGACCCTCAAACCCACTGATATTATTCATGTATAGCCAAAAATCCTTTTCCTCTAGTCGTCCACACTGAGCATGGAAACCCTAATGTGAAAAAATGAGGGAGCATCGAAAACCACTTACCAACCTTTGAAATGACCAAATTTTGAATCATGTATTAGCAATCAACACTAGGAACTTCAAAGACCTACATGAATGGCCAAAAACATTAGAAAATGGTAAAAAGTAGGGTTTCCTAGTTCCTCCATACTAAGACATCCATCTTCCATGCTAGCTAGCATGGAAGAAAGGGGAAAAATTTAGGGGAACTAAAAAATGACCTTTAAACACCTCAGGTAAACAACTAACAACCTTACATAAGACTAGTTTCACACCTTCTAACACCTCAAGCCCTACAAAGGTGACCAAAAATAGTTAAAATGCTATCTCCCCCAATCTTCCATGTTGAGAATATCATCCCTAGAGTGAAAAAATGGGAAAGCCCAAAAACCATGTAGGAAACCTCCAAACTGATAAATTTTAATCTTAAACCATTTTTCTTGACCCTAGCAATCCTAGGAGCATACATTCATGGTCAATTTAAGTCAAAACTAGTCCAAATCTAAGATTTATAATTCTTCCACACTAGGGACCCTTTCCTCCATGTANGGAGGGGGGGGGGGGGGGGGGGGGGGGGGGGGGGGGGACTTATTTGGGGCTCATAAACACCTTAGAACCACATTAGATAATCTTGTATGTACCTTAGAACCCTATTAGTAGTCATTGGAGCCTTCAAACCTCAGAAAAAGAGTTTTAAATTATTAAAAAGATATTCCCCCAGTCTTCCTTGCTAAGCTAACTAGCCCCAATGTGGTAGAAGGGATGAAAGTTCAAAAAACACCTATAAATACTTAAAACTACCAAACTTTGACATGAAACCCTAGCCCTTGGTCCTAATAACTTTGAACACTGACATGCACAATTGATTATGATCTAAATTGACCTAAATCTAGGATTTTTACTCCATCTAGGATCCCCTCCATACTGAGCAACATGGAAATAGTATGGAAGGCTACCTTTCTACTTTTGATGACAAGATGACACTCCCAAAAGCCAAAGATCTATGCCAGAGAAGCCTAGGACCTCATAGCTTTAAGATTTTACTCGTTTGATCTCATTTTGACCTCCAAAATCTTTTCTCACAAATCATCCATGCTAGAGAAACTCCCATACCATGGTAATAATGGGTGAGACCTTAGATTCCCTTGAGTAACCTCCAAACATGCCCAAAATCAAGCATAAAATTTCAAAATCATTATTCACAGTCCTAGGGGCCTATAAACCTAGTTGATGTTCTCTTAAACCTACTTGAATCTATGAAATAATTATCCCTCCTACCTCCCATTCTTCCACATCAGGGATACTATGCTCAACATGGAAGAAATTGGGGAATTTATTTCAACATGTTTTGATACCCATAACTAACTCAAACTTCCTTAGAACGAAGCTAGAGTATGTACAAGTTCTAGATCTAGGATCCAACTATTGATTTGACCTTGTTTGAACCTATTGTGATCAAGCTTTTGATTCTCTACATTGAACCACTTCCCTTCCATGCTCTCCAGCATGGAAATAGGAAGGAAAGACTACAAAACCTACTTTTGGCCTTTTCAGACCTCTGGAGTACTCAATTTTGATAGATCTACCCTTGCGCTACCTTAGGGAGGCCTCGATACAACAATTTTGGATCTTTAAATGCTCCAAAACCTACTTTCCATGGTTTCCACACTAGGGGTCCCTTATTCAACTCTAGCTAGTGTGGAAACACTGGGGCTCAGTGTGGAAGCTTAAACAATCCTAAGTTTCATGTCCAAATAGCCCAAAATGGCCTAGACTAATGTCCAAACTCATCTAATAGCTTTGTAGCCCTAAATCATATTCCACTAAGGCCTAAAACTAGAAAATATTAATGTGTTTTTACCCATATTAGATATATTTCACCATATGTATCTTTTTTTTCTTAATTTTTGTGTTATTATGTGATGCCTAGACTTATTTTTTAGTCTAGTGTTGCATTATCAACCTTGTTGACCTTTTGGTGGCCTTTATGCACTCTGATGTTCTATTTAATTTCCTTATTATAGCCTTATTTGCATCTATTTAGCATGTGATTGATATCAAATAGTAGGGTTTGACCTTCCTTGACCATCATTTGGCACCCATGTGACCATGGCCCACTATGGCCTTAAATTGGCATCATGGTCCACTATGGCCTTAAATTGGCATCATGGCCTACTATGGCCTTAAGCTCACATAACCGTATCTTTTTTAACCATTTGTAGCCTTATTTCTCATACTTCCACTTGCTTTTCCTTAATTTAACCTTTATTTAGCCTCTATTATACTTTGTTGACTTGTCCTTACCCTATTGGTAGCCTTTAATAACCTTGTTTGCATTAAAGCAACACACCTTTACATGATGTTATAGCATTTTAGCATTATTTATTCATCTTTACCCAAGTGACACTTAATATACTTTTGGTTGACATGCAAGATCGAATTATGAATACCTGGGAGAAAATTAGTTTGCCTTTGCACCTACATGGACCTCATGGTGATGTTGAATAGTGTATTGACCCTAATTACCTAGATCTTGAACTTGAGAGTCTTGTTGACCACATAGCCTCAATAGAAAAATCTTTAGAATGGCCTAAAAACCTAGTCAAAACCCTTGACTTAGAGACATGCAACATAATCAAAGACTCTTTAGTAGAGGTTCCTATCACAACACAAGGTGGAGAGGAGAAAACCCTTAAGCTAAGTTCCTCACTAGAACCTCAATAGTCTCAAGACATCAGCAAGGTCCTATAGGGTAATATTAATGTACTTTCTTGGTCATATGAAGATATGCTAGGCCTAGATCCATGTTTGGTCCAACACAACATTATACTAGACCCAAGCGTTAGACTAGTTAAGCAAACAATACGCAAGATTAGACCTCATTTGGCCTTGGCCATTTGTGACAAGATCTGAAAGCAATACCAAGTTGGTTTTATTAGGGCTATCAACTATGAAAAATGGATGTCCGACATAGTGGTAGTTTCTAAGAAAAATAGGAGTATCCATCTTGACATCAAATTTTGAGACCTAAATAAAGAAACTATCAAGGATGACTTCCTTTTTCCTAGTATTAATCAACTTATCGATACTATGGTTAAACATGCTTTGTAATCCTTTATGGATGGGTTCTTAGGATATAACCAAATTAGGATCAACCTAGAGAATGAAATTACTGTAACTTTCATGATCCCTTGGAGTACCTTTTGCTATACTATGATGTCCTTTGGCCTTAACAACAATGAAGTGACCTATCAATGAGCCATGACTTATATATTCAATGATTACATGTTAGGTTTGCTTAACGATTACATAGACAATATAGCCATTAAGTCCAAAGTGGCTAGTAATCATGCTAATGACCTATATCTTGTGCTCAAATGGTGCCTCAAGTATGAGCTTAGGATCAATCCTAAGAAATGTGTGTTTAGTGTCAAGACTAGTAAGATGCTTATCTTTGTAGTATCTAAAGTAGGGATATGTGTTAATCCTAATAAGGTTAAGGCCATATCCAAGTTAGTAGTGCCTACCAATCTTAAAGAAGTTCAGAGACTACAAGGAAAATTGCAATTTATTCATAGATTTATCACTAGGCTTATGGATAAGTTATATCCCATGCAACACTTTCTTGAGAAAGGGGTTTCCTATGAGTGGATGGCTTAATGTCAAGAGGCCTTTGAAAACCTTAAGTAAGAGTTGGCACAAATATCAATGGTCTATCCTTCCCAAGGAGGTAAGAAATTTTACATCTACCTTACCATCTCTAACATGTCCATTTCCTCTCTACTCTGTTCAAAATGTGATGATAATGTAGAGATGCAAATCTACTACCTTAGCCATGCATTGATTGCCCATGAGACCCGATAAACTAAAGTGAAGAAGTATTGTCTAGCACTAGTCTTCTCATTGAATTAGTGGAGATACTACCTCTTTAGAAGCTAAGTCAACATCATTTGCAAGGACAACTTACTAAAAATCATAACAAACAACATCTACGAAAGTAATCGTATAGCTTGATGGAAAGCCATAACCACGAAGTTTGACCTCAATTATGTCTCTCAATCCTCAAAAAAAGATCAAGCTATAGCCATACAACTCACAGTTTCACCTATTGATAATTAAGAAGCCATAGATCTTGAGTTTTCTGATGAACACATCAACATTATTAGCCAAGTGCTTGAGGATTATAAGACATCCATGCACTTTTATGGAGCTTCAACTATCCATGGGGCTAGTGCCACTACCATCATAATGTTTCGTTTTGGTGAAATACAATCCTTTGCGTATTGTTTTGAGTTTTATTGTACCAACAACATAGTGGAGTATGAGGATTTGATCAAAGAAATTATGGTAGCTCATGACCTAGGAATTAGATGCTTAATAATCAAAGGTGATTCACAACTTATGGTCAACTAAATAAATGAGGTGTATGCATGTAAAGCTCAACACTCACAACATTACTATGAACTATGAAAGTAATTGTTACAATAATTCATAGATGATGATATCCAATGCATACAAAAAAATCAAAATACCATAGTTGATGCAATTGTGATGTTAGATGTGTTTACTATGTTACCAATTTTAACCATGGACTATGCTACTCCCATCATGAAAAATACTAAGGATACCTTTTCTATCACATCCCCATTTCCAAATGATGCTGCTACCTAATGAAGATGGTGTCTCTTCATAATAAGTATTATTATTATCTTAATAAGACCTAAATGAGTAGTTGTAATTGAGACCTAAATGGACATGTTATAATAATGGATGTATCTCTTAAGGTAGCCTTTGGGGGTTTAACCTAAGGTAGTGACAGAGCTAGTATAGGTAAGGCATGGGAAGCCAAGTGAAGTAGGATAAGAAGTGGACTAGCCATACCTTCTAGCAAGGTTAAAGGTCTAACCATGGTGGTAATCCTAGATTGCCTCTAAGGGATAGATGCGAAAGGAAGAAAACCCCAAGGAAAAATTGTAGAGCACAATCTGGATACACTATTCCATATCAATAAAGCATCCTTTTCTTTCTCTTTCTACATTTTTCCTATTATTTCCTTTATACATAATGTTGAATACCAAATATATTTTGCATTTGGTATATTTTGTTGTATGCATAATGTCTAATATATTGTATATTTGATGTTTTCCATGACATCCAAGGACAAGATGTCACAATTGGTATTAGAGCAAACCACGACCCAAGGGCCATTAAGAACCATGGGCCAACTACAACATGAACGTGGAAGTTACAACATAGGGAAAGCCATTTATCATCACCAAATTCATCATATTTCTATGATGTAAGTCAAAAGATACCTTTCCATTGATTCTACAAACAAGGGATTAGGCATCTAGATCCTAGCAACCAACCAAATTATCTCATGGATATCATTAATTGATGAAGATTTGATCACACCTCATCAAGATTCATCAATTACAAGAGATGTTGGTAAGACAATGATACACCAGTCTAGGTAACTCTTATCCATCTTTATATTATAAATAGTAATTGATCAAGGTCATTGTTAAGTTTCTTGTAAAAGCTTAGTAACCATGACTTGAATTGATTTTTGGTTTTGTTGAAATTCACTATTCAAGTAATCTAGAAGATTTCAAGTTACCATATGTCAGCCTAGAAGAGTCAATTCAACAAAATAACCTAGTTTGATCTTTTTAATTTCTAAAAATTCAACTTCATTTTAAACCCTAAAACTATGTTTAATGGCTAGTACTCATCGAGACGATTCCAATGGTATAAATTTTGTCTCGATTGGACTTAGAATTTGGGAGATATTGATGTTTAAGGTTTTTCATTATACATACATTAAAATAATATTAAATTATTATTATTATTATTTAAAAATAAAAAAATATTTTTAATTTTTTTTATAAAAATTTTAGGGTTATAAATCAACCTAGAATTGTTGTTTACCCATACCAAATCTGTACCCTACCATTAATTGAACCACCACGTCAATTGTCGAGGCAAAGTGGAATAAAATAATAATAAAAGGTTAAAAAATCAAAAATCAAAAAAGGATGCTAGATGTCTTGAATTCAATTTCAAGCCCCAAAAATTTATTAAAAAAATTAAATTAAAATTAAAATTTTTTTGCCCTTGAGAACTATGATTATTCTTTTTGCCGACTGTGATTGGCCATGTTGGCAATCACAACTAGGCTTGCTACTAGCCATGGCTACAAAGGGAAGGGCCAGCCCCAAGGTCAATGTTCCATCACACATTGCCCCCCTTGAATTGCACTATGCCTGTGCCTTTCATTGTCTACCACTGCATTGTGCCTATGCCTTCCACTGTCTACCATTGCATTGTGTTTAGACCTTCCGTCGTCTACTGCTACATCGTGCCTATGCTTGCAACTGTGCTTGAGCATATGCTGTTCCCATGTTGTCCACTACCATACACTCACTACCACCATTGTGCACTTGCCACCATCATCACATGCCTACTTTTCACCACCACACATCCACACCTTGCCACTATTTACCTGCTTCCTTACTAGCCTCCATAAACTGCCTCCCATGACGCTATAAACCACCTCCTATGTCACCAAAAACTACCTCCTATGCCTTCATAAATTTCTTCCTACACTGCCACAAATAGCATCCTGTGCCATCATGAACCACCTTCCATGCTACAACAAACCACCTCCTACATCACCAAAAGCCACCTTTCTAGATGTTTCCAGAAATTGCCTCTCCATCGAATACACACAAGCCTAGTTAAGGGATCACACAAGCCTAATGATGGGCCATGCAGGCCCTAAGATGAGTTTTGCAAGCCCTAAGACAAGTCATGCAAGCCCATTCAAGCGCTGTGTTGGCCCTGAGATGGGTCTCGCCAATCCATAAGAGGGTTGCATGGACCTCAAGATGGGCTATGCTAGCCCAAAGGAGGGCCATGTAAACCTTGAAATGGGCATCGTCCACCTAGCAAAAATTTTTTGTCAGCAGATGGGAAATTTGAATTTCCCAATAATTGATGAGAATTTCAAAATTCTTGTCAATTGACAAAAAATTTTAAAAATATTTTTTCGTCATTAATTCGTAATTTAAATTAAGAATGTGCACAAATATTTTTAAAAATTCAAATTAACACCTTGGTAACAAAGGGGATAAAAATTTTGTAATTATGTACACTTTCCCTAAAGTAGAACTAGGATGGGTTACCTCTCAAGAAGTCTCATTTTTCATGCTAAAGATCTTAATCTCTAGAAGCCATAACTTTTTATTTCAAAATATTTTTTTGGGAATGAAGAGTCGTTTGTTATAGATTTCAACCTTTTGAACCCAATGGTGTAGTTAGATATGTCCTAGGGAAGCCCAAGAATTAGATTTTAGTCCTTACCTAATATAGTGCCTCGAGATCCTTAAAAGTTTAACTTTGGCATCACTGAAGTATATGATGTTCATTTTCAACATATGAATAGTCATTTCTAACATTTTTCATCCTTCTAAACTCAATGGTGAGGTTAGGTTTATCATCTAGGTACTTGATAATTTGATGATATCATAAATTCAACCTTTTGAACTTTAAGATTTAGTGTGTAGAAAGGCTACTAAGAATTAAATAATATAGTTACGTATTACTAAAATTATATGATGCCATTAAATATTACTAAAATTAGATAATGTAGTTAAATTAGTTGAAGAATTAGTTACTGTATCAATATCAATTTATTATTAATTAATAAATCACTCAATGTATTAGTTAAGGATTAGTTGATGTATTACTTAGAGAATTAGTTGAAGAAACAGAACAATCTTCAACCCTCAAGAAAAAGGTATATTAATCCATTTTGCAATTAAAACATAGGGAAAAACAACATGGAGACTCAAAATATTATTTCAAAAAGGAGTATGATACTCATGAAGAGAAATTATTCAAAAAAGAATCCAGGAATGACAATGAAAGTTGCAACATACAACGTGCTTGCAAGATCACTAGTGAATGAGAAACAACATTTGTTATGTCCATCATGGACCTTAGATTGACATGAATGTTGATATCCATGCATCTTAGCAGAGTTAAAAGATCTATATGTTGATGTATTATGCTTACCAGTAGTCTTACCATGGGGGTTTCTATATTAATTCCAACTAGACTTGGGAAAGATGGGATATAGAGGTATCTATAAGAAAAATGGTTCTTGTGGAAGTTCTTCTTTTGAGTCGTATAGATTAGCCTATTATAGAAATCACAACATGGATGTTTGTGTAATCTTTTATAAATAAGCAAAGTTTGAATTAGTACAAATATTTGAATGGAGTTTAAAAAATGAGTTTTGAAATTCCATAACTTTAAGTGATGGATAAGAAGGAATAGTTAATATTTCCAAAAAATCACATAGCCTCAGTAGTGATTCTAAAAGTTCATCTATTAGGAAAATGTGTATGTGTGGTTAACATACATTTAATTGTCAAATCAACATGTTTAGATGTTAGACTATGTCAAGAAGTATATTTGATTAATTAAATAGAAGAAAGTTTGAAGAATGAATTATTACTAAGTTATATTGATCTTGTTTCATTTATTGTTTGTGGAGACTTCAATGCAAAAGTTAGAAGTAGCGTTTATCAATTCTTAAAATATGCATCTATAAAGAACCCTTGGCAAGATGAATCTAACTTGAAGAAGATATTTCCATTAATTTAGCATGCAATTTCATTAGCTAGTGCATATTCAACTTACTTTGAATCTTTAGTAGATAAATTAGAGTCTAGAATTCAGGAACAAATGATGTTGATGAATAGCACTCATCTAGAACCATAGTTTATCAATTACTTTGCTATGATTAATGAGGATGGATCAATAACATTCTTCATTGAGACTTTAGATTATATTTGGTACAATGGCTGATTCTTTCAAGTTATCAAGTTACTAATGTTGATTTCTAAAGAAGAGGTTGAGAAGAATCAAGATCAAGCCTTGCCATCCTAAAAAAGACTATGTGATCACATAACACTTATGGTAGAATTATAGTTACTCACATCAGTTCATAAGGTTGATCAAGATCAATAAGTATCTCACCCTTACTTTTATTTGATGATCTTATTACTTTTTTATTCATTGTTCAATTTATATTTCAATTAAATTAGTAAAATATCTATGATAATAAAAATTGGGGATATAAAATTTTCCCTACCTTCACTTGGATAACCAGATCCAAGTTATACTTTGTGTGATCCTAGATAGGATTAGTGATTGGTGGTTGATAAATCTTTAATTTAACTTTTGTCATTTTCTTAGAATACAAAGTAAGTATCTAGAAAGTAATATTTTCTCACATATATTTTGTTTAAAAAATAAGTAAGAAACAACTTCAAGTTCAAAAGAGAAATCAAATTATTGGAGTACAAACTCATGAAAAAATACATTTGAGTTAGATAAAGATAAAGAACGTGGACTCGTTTAAGGATGAAAGAAACCTAAGGTGGGTAGATTGTCACATCTCCATTTCCAAATGATGTTACACCTAATGAAGATGGTGTCTCTTTATAAAAAGTGTTATTGTTATCTTAACAAGACTTGAAAGGGTAGTTGTAATTGAGACCTGAAATGGCATGTTGTAATAATAGACATGTCTCCTCAGGTAACCTTTAGGGGTTTGACCTAACGCATTTATACTCGGGGTTAGAGGTCATGCCAACATGGTGTGGTAGAGCCAGTATAGGAAAGTCACAAGAAGTTGAGTGAAGCAGGACAGAAAGTGGACTAGCCATCCCTTTTGGTCAGGTTAAATGTCTAACTATGGTGGAAATGCTAGATTATCTCTAAGGGATAGATGCCAAAGGAAGAAAACCCCAAGGAACACTCTCAGATCATAACCTAGATACACTCTTCCATATGAATAAAGCATCCTTTTCTTTTTCTTTCTACATTTTTCCTATTATTTTCTTTACACATAATGTTAAATATCAAATATATTTCACATTTGGTATATTTTCTTATATGCATGTGGACAAATTCTCAACCAACTAGAAAGGGCCCTTTCTTGTCATAAGAGCCTATGGAAATGATGCATTTAGGATAGCTAACATAGATGGCAATGAATTGGTCAATCTGTACAATCATTCCTATCTAAAGCTATATCCCGTCCCTAGATGTCATGGCACATGTCAAATATATGATATATTAGACATTATGCATACAAATAAAATATACCAAATGCAAAATATAAGTGATATTTGACATTATGTATAAAGAAAATAGTTGAAAAAAATGTAGAAAGAGAAAGAAAAGAAATGCTTTATTGATATAGAATAGTGTATCTGGATCGTGCTCTAAGAGTGTTCCTTTGGGTTTTCTTCCTTTGGCATCTATTCCTTAGAGGCAATCTAGCACTACCACCATGGTTAGGCCTATAACCTAGCCAATAGGGATGGCCAGTCCACTTCTTATCCCACGTCACCTAACTTTCCATGACTTGCTTATACAAAGTCCATCACCCCATGACTTGCCTATACTGTCTCCACCATTTCATGTTAGCATGACCTCTAACCCTAGGTATAAATGCCTTAGGTGAAACCCCCAAAGGTTACCTTAAGAGATACATCCATTATTACAAAATGCCCTTTTAGGTCTCAATTACAACTACCCTTTCGGGTCTTATTAAGATAACAACAACATTTTTTATGAAGAGACAACATCTTCATTAGGCAGTAGCATCATTTGGGAATGGGGATGTGACAATCTACCCCCCTTAGGTTTCATTCATCCTCGAATGAATCCACATTCTCTATCTTTTTCCAACTCCAATGATTTCTTTCATGATTCTATGCTTCGATAATTTAATTTTCCCTTTGAACTTGAAGTTGTTTCTTGCTTATTTTGTAAAAAACAAATATGTGAGAAAAATATATGAAAAATTAAATATTACTTTCTTAATACGTACTTGACAATGAAAAAATATGAATTAAAGATTTATCAACCACAAATCACCAATCTTAACCAAGATCATACAAAATGCAACTTGGATCTAGTTACCCAAGTGAAGGCAAGAAAAATTCTTTATCCCCAATTTTTATTATCATATATATTTTACTCATCTAATTGAAATATAAATTGAAAAATGAATAAAATAATAAGATTAATCAAATAAAATTAAGAGTGAGATACTTCTGGATCTTGATCAACCTTATGAATTGATGGAAGTAATTGTAATTATAGCATAAGTGGTATATGATCAGATGATCTTGTTCGGGATGACAAGGCTTGATCTTGATTCTTCTCAACTTCTTCTTTAGAAATCAACTTTAGTAACTTGGTAACTTAAAAGAATTGAACATTATACCAAATATAATCCAAAGTCTCAATAAATAATGTTGTTGACCCATCCTCATTAATCATTATAGAGTACTTTGTAAACTATGGTTCTTGATGAGTGCTATCCATCAACATCATCTATTTCTAAATTCTAGAGTATGATTTTTCTACTAAAGATTCAGAGTAAGCTAAATATGAACTGGCTAATGAAGTTGCATGCTGAATTAATGGAAACATCTTCTTCAAGTCAAGTTCATCTTCAAAGGATTTCTTTATAGATCCATATTTTAAGAATTGATAAACACTACTTCCAACTTTTGCATTGAAGTCTCCACAAAGAATAAATGGAACTAGATTAGTACAACTTAGGAATAACTTCTTCTTCAAAATTTCTTCTATTTTCTTAATCAAGTATTATCCTTAACAAAGTCTAACATCTGTTGAACATGTTGGTTTGACAATCAAATATGTGTTAACCATGCATACACATCTTCTTGATAGATGAACTTTTAGAATCACTACTAGGGCTATGTGATTTTTTTGAAAACTTGACTATTCTTTTTTTCCCATCGCTCAAAGTTTTGGAATTTCAAAAATCATATTTTCTAAAATCCATTCAAATCTTTGTACCAATTCAAAATTGACTTCTTTATAAAAGATTGCACACCCATCTATTTTGTAATTTCTACAATATGCTAATCTATATGACTCAAAAGAAGAAGTTCCACAAGAACCTTTTTGCTTATAAATACCTTTGTATCTCATCATTTTCAAATTTGGTTGGAATTGATATAGAAATTCCCATGGTAAGACTTCTTGTAAGCATAAGACATCAACATCCAAATCTTTTAATTCTACTAAAATGCATGGGTATTAACATTTGTGCCAATATAAGGCCCATGATTAACATAGCAAATATTGTTTCTCACTCACTAGAGATCTTGCAAGTATGTTGTATGTTGCAAATTTCATTCTCATTCTTGGATTCTTGTGTGGATCATTTCTCTTCATGAATATCATACTCATCAAAATAAGATTTTTTGTCTCCATGTTGTTTTTTCCCTATGTTTTGATTGTAGGATGGATTAATATACCCTTTTCTTAATAGTTGAAGATTGTTTTATTTCTTAAACTAATTCTCCAACTAATTTCTCACTCACTAGAGATATTGCAAGCATGTTGTATGTTGAAACTTTCATTCTTATTCTTGGATTCTTATCTGGATCATTTCAGTTCATGAATATCATACTCATTGAAACAAGATTTTGTCTCCGTGTTGTTTTTGCCCTATGTTTTCGTTGCAAGATGGAATTAATATATTCTTTTCTCGACGGTTGAAGATTGTTTTAATTCTTAAACCTATTCTCCAACTAATACATCAACTGAACATTAACTAATACATCAACTAATAATCAACTACATCAACTAAATAGTTATATTATCTATTTTTATAATTATATTATCTAATTTTAGTAATATTTAATGACATCATATAATTTTAGTAATATGTAACTATATTATCTAATTTTAGTGATATATAATTACATTACTTGATTTTTAGTAATATTTAACTATATTATTTTTGATGACCTTTCTATCCCCCTTGAGAACACCAACTCCGAAAATGTAACTAATGACATGCTATAGTGATCTTAAGACTATCTCCAATGGTTATGCACTAAATCTTAAAGCCTAAAAGGTTAAAATTATAATATCATTGAATTATAGGATGCCAAGATGATAAATCTAACCTCACCATTAAGTTCAGAAAAGTGAAATGTTAGAAATAACTATTCATATGTTGAAAATAGACATCGTATGCTTGAGTGATGCCAAAATTAAACTTTTGAGGATCTTGAGATGTTATATTGGGCAAGGAGTAAAAACTAATTTTTGGGGTTATTTTGGATGGATTTAAGTTCACCATTAGGTTTGGAAGGTTGAAATCTATAGAAAATAACTCTTCATTCATCAAGAAAGAATTTTGAAATCAAAAGTTATGGCTTCTAGAGTCTAAGCACTTTAGTGTGAAAAATGAGACTTTCTTAGAGGTCATCCATCCCAGTTCTACTCTAGAGTGAGCATGCTTAATTGTGGAATTGTTATTTATGTTGCTACCATTGCACCAAATTCTAATTTTTGAAATTATTTTTGTAAGTTCCTAATTCTAAACTAATAGTTCAATAATGAAAATTTGAATTTTCGTTAATTGACAGGAATTTCAAGTTTTTGCATTAGTTGATGGAAAATTGAAAATATTCCATCATATAATGGATAATTTGCCATTTTATTATGAATGGTAGCAATGGCCATGGTGATGCACCATCTCAAGGTCTGTGCAATGGTACTAGAGGCAATGATCGATGGTGTTAGAGTTGGTGATGGGCAGCATTGGTGGCAGTGATGGGTAGCATTAGTGGCAGTGATCGATGATGCAGGAGGTAGTGATGGGCAACGTAGGAGGTAGTTATGGGTGACGCAGGAGGTAGTGGCAGATGCGGCATGGTGTGGGGTAGTGTAGTGTAGGTGACATGGTGTGAGTAGGGCTACACGACTATGGTAGGGCTATGGCAAGCTACATGATTGTGGTAGCACTGCATGGTGTGAGCTTGTTGCACATGTGCTACCACTACGATGGTCAATGGTTTGAGTGCATGATGAATCCATGCATGTATTATGGGTGGTCACTGTAGCACTTAGTAGCATCTGTAATAGCAATGACAGTGGCATGGCTAAGGATGCTACCCTTAGATGGCCAGCATGTCCATGCATAGGGTTGCAATGCCCGCTAGAGATGCCAGTCCTGTAGTACCTATGGCTTTTCTATGCCCTTTTGAGGCTATTCCAAGGGCCAACCTTCCATAGTTGTGGCCTTGCTGTAGTTGGCTATGGGCCTGGTTGTAGGCCTTGCCATTGCTGGTTGTAGGCCTGGTCGTGGCTTTGCTACAGTTGGTTGCAAATTTTTTTAAGTATATATATTTTTTAAAAAACTTTATTGGGGCTTTGGTTTTAACTCGAGACCTTCTACTTGAATTTTTTTAATAAATAATAATAATAAGTTTAGACTTGAGGTCGAACACATGACCTTCTATTCAGAATTAAAGTTTGTTTTCTCCACCTTGCCTAGGCAGTTGATGTGGTGGTTTGGCCAATGATAGGGTAAGGGTTCAATATGGGTAAATGGCAATTCTGGGTTGACTCTTGATCCTAAAATTTTGACATGTTTTTTGTTCAAATAATAATTTAATAATTTATTATTACTTTAATGAATGTGTAATGAGAAACTTTAAACATCAATATCTTCCAAATTGTATGTCTAATTGAGATGAAATTTGTACCGTTGAATCATCTCAACAAGTAGTACGCATTGGACATAGTTTTAAAATTTAAAAATGAAGATAATTTTTAAAAAAATTGAAATGACCAAACTAGCCTATTTTGTTGAACTAACATTTCTAGGCTGACATATGGTAACTTTGAATCTTCTAAATTACTCGGATAATGAATTTCAACAAAACAAAATTAAGTCAGGTCATGGTTACTAACTTTATTAAAAGAAATTTAACAATGATACTAATTGACTAATAATTATAGTATTAAGATGAGTAAGAGTTACCTAGACTGGTGTATCATTATCTTATCAGCATCTCTTGTATTTGATGAATTTTTATGAGGTGTGATCGAATCTTCATATATTAATGATATCCATGAAAGAAATTTTATTGGTTGTTGGGATCTAGATGCCTGATCCATTATTTGTGAAGTCAATGGAAAGGTATCTTTTGACTTGCATCACAAACATATGGTACATCTGGTGATGATCAATGTCTTTCCTTGTGTTGTGACTTCAAGGTTCATCATCTAATTTATGTTGTAGTCAGTCCATGTTTCTAAATGGCACTTGTGTCATGGTTTTCTTTGATACTAATTATGACATCCCATCCTTAGATGTCATGGAAAATGTGAAATATATGATATATTAGACACTATGCATGTAAAGAAAATATACCAAATGTGAAATATAAGTGATATTTGAAATTATGTATAAAGGAAATAGTAGAGAAATGTAGAAAGAGAAAGGAAAAGAATGCTTTATTAATATAGAATAGCATATCTAGATTGTGCTCTGAGAGTGTTCCTTGGAGTTTTCTTTCTTTGGCATCTATCCCTTAGAGGGAATCTAGCATTTTCATCATGGTTAGGCCTATAACCTAGCCAAAAGGGATGGCTAGTCCACTTCCTCTCCTAGTTCGCCTTACATCCTATGACTTGCCTATACCAACTTTGCCACTTCATGATTTGCTTGTACTGGCTCCACTATTCCATGCTAGCACAACCTTTAACCCCAGGTATAAATTCCTTATGTTAAATCCCCAAAGATTACCTTAAGAGACATGCCCATTATTACAACATGCCCTTTTGGGTCTCAATTACAACTACCCTTTCAGGTCTTGTTAAGATAACAAAAACACATGTTATGAAGAGACACCATCTTCATTAGGTAGTAGCATAATTTGGGAATGGGGATGTGACATTACATGTGGTCAATAATCATCAATAAGTGAGCCTACTTTCAACAGTTCACTATGACCTTAAATTGGAAACACAACTTGCCATGGCCTTAAACTAGTACCATGACTTTCCATGACCTTCAACTAGCAACATTGGTGGCTAGGGTAGCTTGGTTTTATCATTTCATGTGGTCTGTCTATATTGTAGCATTATAACATGTTATATTTACTTGATTTTGTTGTTCACTTGGAGTTGTGTTTGTAGGATGAAGCTTTGGACCATCATAAGGATGCACCTGATTATAGCAGCAAACCATTATGTGACCTCAATGTGCAAGATTTTGTGAGTTTATCTTGGTATGTCAAGAGTTCTTGTATCATTACTCTCCATCTAGCACCACTCTCTGAGCCAAGCCTTGTAACCTAATCATAACATTCCTATATTTGACACTCATGCACTATGGCCATATGATATCTCTATAACATGCTCCACTCTCAAGTCCACTTGAATGTAAGAAACTTCATTTAGTGGAAAAGTGCAAAGTCCACTAAACATAACACATATTTTTTAGTGTGAAAACCATATTTTTTGAGTGCAATAGAACTCATTCAATTGGAAAACCATATCAAAACTAGCCTTGCTAGTGACACCTTACCAAAAGAAAATTGCCAAAAGGCCAAATGACCAATAAAGTTGTCAGCCTTCATGACCATCTCCCTAATGACCATTATAATAATCTTATCCATCATCATAAACACTCTTCAACATGGTTCAACAAGACTAAATCAAGTGCAAATAGGGAATGTCGATGGTGAACTTGTAGTGATGTGTTACATTCTTTGTTGGTGTCTCTCAGGTCATTCCTCCAAACACCAACAAAGAGTGACCATTGAAACACCACAAAAATTTGCATGTTATGGCCAATATT
Source organism: Gnetum montanum (assembly GCA_015680685.1). Lineage (NCBI taxonomy): Eukaryota > Viridiplantae > Streptophyta > Gnetopsida > Gnetales > Gnetaceae > Gnetum > Gnetum montanum. The sequence continues at coordinate 80,637 of MNCI01004933.1, read as the reverse complement.
CATCATGTATCTTTCACCCCATGAAACCCAAGGTAAAACTTCATTGTAAATGTGAAGATTATAATCCATGAGGGGAAATCTCACATATTCCATACTTTTGGGGTTGAAAATGCCTCATAAGTGGTTAAAGCCTCGTTCCCCAAGTGAGAAAAGTCACCTAGTATTTGTAGTTGTGCTTGTAAATGCCTTTTGGAATGCCAAAAATGGCAATTTGATGGGTTTTATAGGGGGTATACACTTTTCTATGTTGGAAACATATATAGGCGAAAAGATCTCACCTATTTCCAATGTGGGAGAGTGGGGATTTTCCCTTAGCTTGGAAACTAACCCCTCTCAACATGGGGACTACATGCATACTATGAAAGGTTTTCCCCAACATGGAAGATACAAAACCTAGATTTCAACACTCCATGCACTCCAACATTGACCAACAACTTTAGAAAGGATGGCAGAAGGTTCCGCATGAAAGACCTATCTTCAACATAGAAAGTGTGCCTCTATTACTATTTATAGTAAAAATAATTATCATGGGGGGAAGGCACTTAGTATATATAGTAACCCCCCAAATTTTGGCATCCATCTCACCTATATGAGGTAGAAATTTGCAGCAAAATTATAGGCAATTTGCAGTTATTATGTAGCCAAATTACAACAAGTTTGTAGCATCATTTGTGACCTAAAACCTATGAAAACTAGCCTCAAACACCATTTATAGGTTGTAGATTTTTTTCTATACTCTTTGGAAATTTAATAATTTTGGTATTTTCCACAGTTGGATATTTCCAAGCACTTGAGAGTACTTGTAATCTCTCATGCTTACATTTTCTTGAACCTCAATGTGGAAGCATTGTAGCCTTTGTAACTTCCCTTGAGACTTGTGAGCTTTTGGTGTCAATGCTACATTTTTGAGTTTCTCACTTTTCTTATCCTCTATTAGTAATCCAAATTATAGATCCATAGTTTGCAGCAGAGGGAATTCCAAAGCATTAGGAGTTTCTTAGTACTTGGATTGTAGAGTAGATCACATTGACTTCAATGGACTTTGAACTACTACCCTAGCGAACTCTCCTTTGCTCTCTCATAGGCATTTCTTGTACACATTTCTAAGACTCATTATTTATTATTTTAATAGAGTTTTAAAGTTTCATTTTGTGTGTAATATACATTTTCTTTCCATTTTATTGATCTGTAATTTTTTCATTATATTTTTTCAACTCCCCATTTTGCATTTTGTAAGTCCCTTGGTGATATGCTAGAACATTTGGGGCACCTCAAATCATATTTTTTTGAAGGCCTTGGATATTCAAGGTTGAGGTTTCTACACTGGATCTATTGATTTTCTAGCAATCAATTTTTCTGGTCACAACAATAGTAGCAAATGACATAAGGCTTGTTAGGTGGGGACTTACAAGCTTTGTATTCAAGCTTGAAAGATAAAATTTTGTCTCTAGCTTCCAAAGGATTCTAAAACACTTAAAGCTACTAATTATCCAAATGCATAGTAAATGGATGGCTCTTCACCACTATAATGGATGTCCTTTTTCAGATTCTTATAATTATTTGTATCAAGTGCAACAATCTCATAATAGTAGTAGTACTTCTGGTAGTCATAGCACTTAGGCACCTTGGGAACACCTTCTTACATTTAAGAATGCTTCATAGCTATTAGCTAAATGTGATAGTAGCATGCTCTTGCGTGATTAGAGACCTACTTCTTTGTAAGATGGCCATCCCTAAGAAGATTCTTTGGGAGTAGAAAATACCTCATAAATATCTTAGTATACTAGAATCTACTCCTTTGAGGCCTATGTTACTAAGTGAAAGAGGAAGTAGTTTAGGAAGCATTACTTTGTCCCTTTGAGAAAGAAGATATACTTGTAGAAGTTGGTGATCTCTTCTCTTATTTATCAACCTTGTTAAACTTGTTACAGATTGACATAAAATCCTAGACATTGTGTTGAATTATCACTTTTTTAATGCATGTATCAACTAGGAAAATATTATTTAGAGAGTAAGATGTCTTGTACATGAAATTTCTCCAAATTATATGGTAATTTCATTGATGTTAATATTCATTGATAAATGAATTTATTAATGGATTTATTTGGAGATTTTTTAATGGTAATGAAAGACATCATGCTTGTGCTTTGAGGCATATTGAACTTGAAGTATTCAATGAAGTTTACAAGTAGTTTTTCTAGAGAGGTGATATATCCATGTGGTAGGGATCTATACCATTACAAAGCTCTTCTAGAAAGAGAGTTTGAGAAGGATCTCAAAACAATATAAAGCTAAGAAAATAAAAGGATGCACTTATTTTAGAATTTGTTCACATGATTTATGGGGTCCCATCTCTCATAATTATACTTAGTAAACTTAGGCATCAAAACTCCCTTAGGCAAGAGTGGAAAAGAGATTGTAGAGCTTATGGGATCACTTAAGACTTAACCTAATGAAATAGAAGAATTTCTTTACATTCTTAGTGCCTTTACCATTTTTTCTTCATTGTTTTGAATATCAAGCATCATATTATTAAGTAGTGCCAACAATTATGGATCTATTCTAGGAAGGTTGATAGCAAGTTGAGCAATAATAACAGGTAAAGTTGTTAAAGGAAAATGCATATCAGAAATGAGTTTAAAGATTGTAGGAGTGGATATACCCAAGGGAATTGAATTAGATAGGTATACTCAAAAAGAAAGAACAATAGTAGCTTATGAAATGCTAAATGGCTATGAAGTATAATTAGAAAATGAACAAGGCTAGAAGGGAGGTATGGGAGGCTATCATTGAGGAATAAAATGGGAAGTCCTAAAATGTGTAATAGAGGATTGGAAAATAGAATGCGGGTTACTAACATTATTAGGTAGAAACAACTAGTATGGTGAAAAATACCTTGAGAGAACTCTAAGAGGTTTAGTAGTGAGTGGAATAGATCCAGATGTAGTATTCTAAGTGGCTATGACATTGATATTGTGAATGTGAAGCGAAAGAAGATTACTTTTTTCAAGCTTCCCTACTAGTTTCCTTTTGTTTCCATCTATTAAGTAAATATCATATTTCAAGGCCATGATTCCCCTTCTTTCTCTAAGAATAATGTGCAAACTAAGAGGTTGATCTAGGATGCTCTTCATCATAGCTTTCTTGATCTATAAATGAATAAATTCTTACATCTTATCTTGATCAATGATAAAGTTTTCTATTTCCTTAGTTTCCTCATCATCTAGTTCAATTGAGTAATTAAAACTAGAAAGTGTTCTTGTAAAAATGTTTTCTCTATTTTTAAAAGGATACCTTCATGAACTAAGCATTGAGATACTTAGTGTATAGTTGTAAATGGTCTTCAAATTAATGTAACCCTCAATAAATCAATGATTATGAAATGAAGGTACATGAGTTCTCTAATCAAACATGGACTTACCCTATTGTACATGAACCAAGAATAGTAAGGAATGATGAAAAACTAAGCTTTTTTAACAAATTGAGTTCATATGAGAAAAGTTTCTAACTTTGTATTAAGAAAAAGCAAAAAGAGCATAGTGTTCACCTTCTATGAAAGGCCAAACTAAAAATTGATACTAGAAGAAGAAAAGGCAAGAGAGATATAGTGATAAAATGTATAAAAAGAGCATAGATATTGAGAAAAATACAAATTAAAAAGAGAAAAAATATCTAAAGGATTAGATTGTTGATAAAGAAGTTATTAACATGATCCAGAGTTGATTCTAGGGAAAAATAGAGTTATGTTGGCTAAGGTTCCCATCGCTAATGTAGTGGTTGATAAAACCACATGGAAGCCTAATATTTATAACTCTAGAAGTGTTGTAGGAGCCTAAGAATGGTATCTTTAGGAGTAATGTGAAAAATGTAGGAAATGTCTAGGATGCCTAAGAAGCATGCAAGTGCTATAGTGACGATAGAAACTTATGCTCTTGATCTTTTGAAGTTTACTAGGTGCTTGTAAATCTCAAAAGATCTTCTTGTAAAATGATCTTTGTAAGAGATACCTCCCATCAATGTCCTACGTTGCTTTTACATACAAAGAACATCTATGTTTCATGTAAAGACATTTTTCTATTCTTTGTTTTTGCCATCTCTCTTTCAAAATTACCAAAAAAACCCCTAAAATTTGGATGCTTAGCCCTTCTTTATACATCTAGAGATTTCAAAATATAATTTAGGGTTGCCAAACTTGACCTATCTAGATTCCACAAGAATGAGAAATTACTAAAATTAGAAATGTGGAAATCACATAGAAATCAATTTTGTGATCCATCGAAAGGTTTTATGAAATGTGGCCATACTTAGTTTTTGATTTTAAGGCAAACAAAACAAAATGGAATACAACATTACCTCCTCATGATGAATGTTGCTAAGGTTTTGAAGGAGGATCTATCAAGAAGAGATTGGATTTTGAATTGATGTACCTAATAAAGAGAAAAAAGTGGGAAGATAGTGCTACACCATAGAAAGGGATGTGGCTAAATCCTACACTCAAGATAGTCGAAAGGATTTCATTTATGATATTCACATCTTTTCCCACTTATGCCCTTAACAAACCGTTTCTAGAATTGAAAAATCAATTAATTCTCACTAAAAGTGCTAATGAAAGAAAAGGGAATGAGGTAGACAAGGAGATTATAAGAAATACTAGATAAGTAAGAAGGAAGAGATGAAAAATGGACTTGCAAAATTGAGCAAATAATAAAATTAGAGAAAGAAATGAGGGACATTGCCTATACACCAATAGAGAGATGCTATGTTAAAGAAGTGTAACATGGCTAAATTCATAGAGCTAATATCTTCCTTACCTTACTCATATGTAGGTTTCACACTCCTTACATCACTCTTTACTTAACACTTTCTCACTACATCATGGAAGAGATAGTTGTTCAGCCTCACTAATACTAAATATAGAGAGGAATGAAAATAAATAAGGAGAAGGAAAAAAAGAAAAAAAATAAAAATATAGCACATGAAAGTTGAAGTTATACCATGTGAAAGGAAAAAGTAAAAAACTAAGAGGATAAAAGAGTATATCACCCATACACCAATCAAGAGGATGGTGCTATGCTACAAAAGTAAGGCATGGCTAACTTGTACATATTTTATGAGTGAATAGGATGTCATATATATTGTCAAAATAATCTCTTTTTATCCTACTCAATAATACACTCAATCATACCCTCACTTGAAGTAATGAGATATTTAGTTACTCAAAAATCTTACTAGTTGTACTAAGCGCATAAAGTAGAAAGAGAGATAGCATAAAGAAATATAAAGAAAATAGCTAGAGAAAAAAATAGAATATGAGATAGAGAGGAGGTAAAAATGCTATAATAAAATGTAGATGAGATGGGAAAAAAAGAGTTAGATCAATCTTTATGAGGCTTGATCTTTCTCTCTTTATTTTTATTTTTTCTTTTATCAATGAAGGAGCCATCTTTGAGATGATGTAAGACATTGTCACTACTTGATGATAGATAATGTTATCATAGATATCAAGGTATGCCCAACTAGAATGTACCTACGTAGTTATGAATAGAGTTCTCAAAATGATAATAGTTAGGCTAATACTAGATTAAGGATAATCAAGATGATGATAGTTAGACTTCAAACTAATTAAGGAATAAATGTTTCATAGATATTGGGAACAATGATGAATAATGATTAAGGAAAAGAGAAAAGAGAAAAGAGAGATGGAAAACCACAAGAGATGAAGAGATGATGCTTGTGAGGAAAGGATAAACCAGAAATAATGGAATATTAATTTTAATTGATATATTTGATGTGTTTATAGGATGGTGTATTTGTGTTTGTATGAATCCTTTGTTGATTAAGAACTATGATATTGGGAATCTTTTTATGGATTTTAAGTTTTTAAATATTTATGATATTTTAGTTTCTTTGTTTCTATTGTTTTATTAGTTTTTTTTCTAAAGCAACAAGAAGGGAAACACTAAGAAAAATGTATAACAAAGAAGAAAAAA
>MNCI01004933.1:58960-73972 GCA_015680685.1 Gnetum montanum | reverse complement strand
AGGTGCGAGAGTAGTGAAGATGCTAAGAGTGATCTAATGCTTAGTGCTTAAAATGATTTTTCAGCCAACCACTAAAATGGTGATTATTAGGGCATTTATATGGTTAGGGTTGACATGAGATGCGGATTGGATGGCACATGGCCTAGGTCCCATGTAGCATGAGCATGGACAAGTCACACTAACATGTTATGCAACTGCAGGATAGAAATGGGAACTCAGAAACTGCCAAACTGTGACCACATTGCTTAGACTACATGTGTCGGAGTCTGAAGGACTACGTCTTCCACCTCTTCTGAGTAGGGTCAAGCATAGGGACAATTTTGGGGATCAATGGGAGGTGCAAAAGTAAAGTAGACTACTAATCTTGGCCATCAGAGGGATGTCAGAGCTAAAATGAAGATTGATGCTAAGTTTTGGGAGCTTCTGGAGGCATTCGGAGGCATTTTCCTTGTGTCGCGTTGTCTACACTGCACAGCGTGATGGAGAATAGCGTGAACACTTAGAAAAAATTTGCAAATTTTAACTTGTCATGCTATCTATGCTAAATAGTGTAGCAGAGCGTAGCACAAGTAGTTTGATGAATTTTGCCAAAATTTGCAATGTTTCTTCATGGTACATTGACCACACTCTAGGGTGTATCAAGACAAGCAACCTTGGAAGTCAAAAAATTTTCAAATGCATCTCCCATGTCTAAATAGCATGATAGATTCTTATCCAACACTTAGATAAAGTTTGGCCCTAAAACTTCTCAAGTTTGGTACGTTGGGAAACGTAGTAGAGCGTGTTAGGCCCAAAAGATAGAAAATTTTCCAAACTATTTTTTCCATGTTGAGTACCTTTGACAACATCTAGCCTAATGCCTAGGTGAACTGGAAACTGGGATATATGTCAAGCTGAGTAAGCTAGAGAGCATAGCAAGCTTGACAATCTGAGAGATAGAAAATTTTCCAAATTCTTTGGTCCACCCCCAGTGACCCTTGACTTCTTTTGGATTGACATTTGTGTAGACTGGTCATGGAAGTGTGTGCTATGCTAGTTGTGCTAAAGAGCATAACAGGTAGACTTAGAAACATTTTGCCAAAAATTAGGACTTCATGTGTGCTATGCTATCTATGCTGCACAACATGACACTAGACTTAGAAATTTGTTTTCCAAACTTTGACACTTAGGAAAATCTATGATGGAATTGCAAAAGCCTAAAATTGGTGGTGTTTCAATCCTAATCTAGTCTCTTCCAATACATCTAATCTTGAGATAGCTAGGATGTTGGGATTGATATGAAAAACCATTTCTCTCTTCTTTAAAAGAAAGTATATCTCTTAATGCAAGGGTGATGAAAAAACATGGTGATGCACTAACCATGGTCATCCTAGAATAGCATTAATCTAAGATGAATCTCTAATGATAGAGAATTTAGCCTTAGACATGATAATACTCCCTATATAAAAAATAATAATTTTATTTTCCCTAGGATTTTTGTTGTAACATCACTAAATAAAACTATATAAGAATTGTAGTTAGAGTACATTACTTATTTTTCAAGGCTCAAATGCTCAATGATTATCCATGATATGACATTATTTATAGCTCCATCATCCATGTGCATTAATGGTAGCAATACATAGTCTCTGATCTGTAAGGTAATCTAAATCAGAAGTTGGCACATGAAACCCATCGCAAGATGAAATTTGATGTTCTTCCCTTTAAAGATCAAATAGTAAGCTTCATAAAATAAATGATTGAACACTAATAAGAAGAAATGAACATAGTGTTGAATTCCCAAAGGCACCATAATGGACTTTAGCACCTCCTCCAATGCCAAATGATGTTCCTTTAAAGTGGAAATAAGGTCAGAGAGGAAAAAGTTTATCCCTTTTGAGTTCATGGTAGCAATAATTTGGGAGATAGCCTTAGTTCTAAAAACTGGATTTTTGGAAATTGGTGCAAGGGAAACAACATCAAATATGGTTGGTGGAGTTGAGATAACTATGAAAGCAAGAGGATTTTCATTTAATGCAGCTTGAAATAAAAATTTCTTTTTATTTGGCTTACTAGTTAATTTCTTCTTTTTCCCCTTATAATCAGTTATTGCCTCCTTTTAAGCCCTTTTGAGGATTATAATAGGTGAAGTAGAGGTAGGGAGCAAGGGAGGCTCTTGTGACTTAGATGAAGAGAAAGGAAAATATGGTGGATGCATAACATTGGGCAAGATACGAGGATAATGAAGAGGGTGAGTAAGCATGGGATCTCTGTTCCTTGAAGAAGAGGAAGGATAAGAGAACAGATGTTGGGATGGTGTAGGAACATCATCATATTGAGTCATATCAATGAATAATGAAGCCCTTCATACATTCTAGGTAGGAGGGGCATTTTGCATTATTTCATGGAAGTTTGAATACACAAGATTTCTTAGTGCTTAATGAGGTAAAATATGAGAATTCAAAAGATTAATAATAGGACAGATCCATTTGGATAAAAAAGGGGGCTCATGCATGCTTTTCTTTGGGTTTCAGGTAAAAGGTTGACATTTTTTTAATGGAAATTTATAGGATTCTTATAAATTCACATGTTTTAAGTACTACTCTAGATAGGAGTATTGAAAACGATGCCTCCTTATTCTACTAGCACCTAAACATCATCTTCAAGGATGTCACAATCCTCACTATCATAACCTGGTGCCTCATGATAAAAAGAAAACTTGTTGGGATTGTACAACTTAGGAACAAGTGGCTATTCTTCCATTCACTGGGAAGGATCAATGACCATGTTTTGAAGCCTTTTGAATTGCACCTTCATTTATTCTAAAACTTGTGTAGGTATTAGGTGTCCATCCTATAGTAGCCTATTATACAGTTGTATGTATATCATTGAAAATTTATGGTACTTAGACTAGTCTTTTTGTGACACTCTTGAATTCCCACCATTATTGAACAAGTTTTGTCCATCATTGCTAGGCTTCAAATTTGAGCTTGCATTCCTATTCCCCTCATCACCTAATGATGAAACTATTGTGGGTTACTTCACTCACACTATTGTTTGACGAGTGTTTTTAGATAAACTTTTCTTTACCTACAAATTTGTTTACTTTGTTTTTAAAATTAACTCACACTAGATAATTTTGCTGAATTATTATCTTCTTAATATATTTAGTAGAGGTGATTGCATCATGGAGGCTAAGTGGCCTAGGGTTGACCTCATTCCTCTAATATAGTCATTCATAGACCCTTAAAAAATGTCTAGCAAGTGATCTTCAAGTCATTGATGTGTAAGCTTCATGGTCGTCGGTGTCCACCTAGAGATGAATTTGGAGTTAGAATCATTGTGTACTTATTTGATGTGTAAGGTAGTAAAGAGTTGCTTCAAGGATGTGATAGATCCATGGGGATTTATATATACCATTCAAGTGCTTTACTTGTTAAAGAGTTAGAAATGCTTCTAAGGATGGTATGGGGATAATTAGCAAGTAGCAAGCACTCATTATAGAAGCTAATGACATCATTTAAAAGATTAGGTTCCCAATTATACTTAGTGAAATTTGAAAAAAAAATGCATTTGGGAACTTTAGTAGGTAGAATCAAAGGACTAATAGGATTAGAAAGAAGATGTGTGATGAAGACTATAGGGCTGCCCCCATGCATTTGTTGTGGCTTTTCAAGTATATTCTTCATTCTCCTAAAGCCTAGACATGAGGCATTGTAGTAAAAGCATCAATTTATGTGCAATAGTAGGAAGTGATGGAACTTTAGGATTACCCCAAAAAGGATTTATGGGAGGATAAATATGACTATGATGGTATAATAGCTATCATGAAACTTTAAGGTGCACTATAATAGAGGACATGCTACATAGGTGGAATAAATGGTAGTGACACTTATGATGATTGAGTTTGTGGCATATGTGATATTGGTTGAAAAGGGTTTAACATTAAGTTGGGACATGGAAGATAGGATGATGGATTGATAGTATTGGTGTTTATAAAGAGACTATATATGAGTGGTATACTAGTTGCTCGTGGAATCATGGAAGTAGGGTTAATCAAAGTAGGCAATGAGGTAAAGATATTTTATGGTTCAGGCATTAAAAAGAGGTTGGAAGAGATAATTATGTTTACATGCTGCATGATGGAGATGTTTGGTGAATGAAAATGATCCATAGAAAAAGAAGCATGAGGAGGCTCTTTCTCATCCTCACCATGAACACTGATGTGTCCACTATGGTTGCTTGATTCATCATGGAAGTACAAGTTCTTACTAGTAATATTAATGTTAGGAATCCTAATGAGATGTTCAATAATAGCACTTTCCATGGCCTGGATTATTTCCCTAAGAATAAAATAGTTTACTAATGTGGATTGCTAAGACTGGGTAAGCGCAATGGGTTAGTTTAGATCGGAAAAGAAAGATACCAAACATTAGCTAGTTCATATTCAACCATCCTTCTTAACTAGTTCTCATGCAATGTGATGCTTAGTTTCCTTTTTGTGCATGTGAATTTATAGTCATGTTGTGTCATGAATGCTGCAAGGACCTAGGCTTTCCATATTTTCTTCAGCATATGGATTTGAGATGCTTAGAAGAAATTGGATCCTTGCCCTATCATAGTATCAAAGAGAATCTCCTATGCACACTCAGCAAAGAAACAAGGATCAAGTATAAAAAGGAAAAGGAAAATAAACAATGTAAAAATACTAAAAGTAATAAAATTGTAAGTGCTAGAAAGAACCTATAGGATGCTCGAAGATAAGTTCAAAACACTAGAGATCCTACATTCCCTTCTTCTAGTGTTAAAAACGTTTCTGCATAAATGATCCTTCTATTCCTACAAAGATACTTAGTGCATAGCTATAAATGGTCTTCAAATAAATGATAAATAAATGGTTATAAAACAAAAGGCCATGAGTCCTCCAATCAAATATGAAATTAGTCTACTACACACAAATTAGGAATAACAAGGAGCAACAAAAAAGTGAAGTTTTTTTTAATGAAATTTTTTCAATATGGAAGAAGATCCTAAGTGTTGTATCAATAAAAAGGAAAAAATTAGAGTGTTTACCTCCTATGGAAGCCCAAACCATAAATTAATATTACAAGAAGAAACACAAGAGAGATAGAGGAATAAATTTGATAAAAAGAGCTTAGATTTGGAGTAAAAGACAAATTAAAAAGGGAAAATAGAAATGATGGGATGGATGATGGAGAAGTTGTTGATGTGATCCAAAGCTAATTCTAGGCCAAAATAGAGCTATTTCAAGTAAGGTTCTTGTCATTGATGCAATGGCTAAGAAAATGATGTGGAAGCCTAAAATTTAAAACTCTAGAAGTGCTATAGAAGCTTGAGAATGCTATCTCTGGGAGTAACACCAAAAGTGCATGAAGATATTGAGGATGCTTAAGAAGCATATGGGTGTTGTAGTGGTAGTAGATACTCATGCTTTTAATCTTTTAAAGTTTTCCAAGTACTTACAAATCTTAAAAGATATTTTCACAAAAATATGTTTGCAAGAGATGCCTCCTGACAAAGTCCTACCTTACTATTTCATGCAAAGAAGATCTATTTTGCATGCAAAGATATCTATCTCTCTCTATTTTTGTCATCTCTCTTCAAAAAGCTCTCAAAATCCTCCAAAATTTGGATGCTCAACCCCTATTTGTAGGCCTGGATTTGTTCAAATCTAATTTAGGGTTGCTAAACTTGAGCCACATAGATCATGCAAGAGTGAGAAATTGTCAAAACTGGAAATATATAGATCACATGAAAACGAATTTTTGGGCCCATGAAAAGGTTCTATAGAATGTGCTCACATTTAGTTTTTCATTTTAAAGCAGTCCAAGAAAAACGGATACAGTAAAAAGAAAGATGAAAAATCATTAGTGCACTCATATTCTACCATGAGCTTAAACATTTTAGGTATTAGAAGATATCCTAGCTCTCATTTATCATAGGCTATGTAGAAGTTATTTAAGCTTAAACTTTCTAAGAGTCCTTGATTTTTCCTCAAATCCATAATCTTTTAGATCTTGAAGAAGCTCAAGCTAGATAATGAAACCATAGCTATAAATGATGATAATTTCATAGTGATGTTACCAAATGCATTAGTTCATCCTTGCAAACAAGTTCATACTTGGAATAGAAGGTGATAAGTTTTTGTTTAAAGAACACATTGAATTCATAGATAATTGATATGATGTCATGTATCAATGAGAGTTAACAAAAGAAATGCTAGTAACAATGTTAGAGTTACAAGAAAATGATGTGATATCAATGTATCAATGTGATATGTCAAGAATACTTAAAAAAGGTGTAGAAGCAAAACCCAAGAACATAGAAAAAGAGAAAATCCTAGAAAAAACACTTAGCTTCACTAAGGTCCTCCTTCTAGTGCTAGAAATATGTTATAGTAACAATTGTAAAAATCCAAGATCTAACACAACGTAACATGAAATTGAGCCAAGAAATCTCATGGCCACCAAATAGTCTAGGAAAAGTAATTTTGAAACTAATTTTCCTCAAATTGAAAGGGAACTTCTAGATCATTGGAAAAATCTAAAAATCTAAGTTGAACACTTTCACTAAATGTTAGTGGGTATTAAGTAGAGAGTGAAACATGTTATTGTAAAATAGCTAAGAGAAATAAAAGAAAAAACATGTATAACTAGAAAAATGAAATAGGATGATGTGTGATAAAAATGAGCATGCGTGTGGCTAGAAATAAAAGCATTTAAAAATAGTATGCAAAATGAAGTAGATCTATTTCATTAATGTGCAAGTTCCAAGGGGGAAAATGCAAAAAGAAAAAAAAAGATATCTAATGAAAATATAAACAACAGTAAAAATATAAATGAATAAAATAGGAAAATATAAATTCTTAGAAAAATTAAAAAATGAAAACCTACTAAAGATACTTCTTGATTTGTACCAAGGATTAGAGGCAGATCTAATGCATGTACCTAATGCAGATCTAATAAGAAAAATTATAGATTTAGAAGCTATTCAAGAAGATAGATAGATCATGTTAGTGTCTTAACTTGATTCCAAGTAATTCTCTGTATGTCAAGAGGAGAACATGAAGGGGATATAAGTACATAAATAGAGAAAAGGAGAGAAAAATTAGAGAATCTAGTATATTTAGAGAGATATTAGTTATTTTGTAGAGAAGTAAAATGTTTGGAAAGAGTCTCCAAATCACCAATTACAAAGGAGAATAACTACACTAAATAACAAAGATAGCTAAAAGTAGTAAATAGTTCATTGAAGAGGCTAGTGCAAGGAATGCTAACTCATTAAGAAGCCAAACCCTTTCTATTTAGTAGTATTCTTCCATTTATATTCAAAAATTCCTTGTAGAGCATGTAGGAATAATTCATTGGAATTCATAGAATCTTCTGAAAGGTTCCAGAAGCTTCTAGATAAGAGAATTGATGTGTAGATTAGTTGATGTGAGAATTGACATTAGATATCAAATAAAAAATTGACATTAAATGTTAAAAGCAATCTAACATTAAATTTTGAAGATCTAAAATGTTACTAAGGCCAAATATTATGTTGGACATCAAAAGTAAGGTTGACATTGAATATTAAAATCTAGAGAAAGAATGAACACTAGATCCAATATGAGATGTCAAAACGAGAAGCTACAGTAGAAGAGCCAAAATGACACTACTAATTATATGCAATATTACTGTTGGTAAGTTGAAGATAGAAATTCAAAAACTATGTTACAAATAATGTAGCATGTTCAATTTAGACTGCTAAAGATTTCTCTTGGTTAAGAAGCCATAGAATGTACTTAGAACTCTAACTTATGTAGAGAAAGCCAAACTGGCTACAACAACATTGTCCTCATGACTAGTCTATCAACAACATCCTAACATTTTCCCCTTATTCTACTTCTTTCCCTCCACCTCTTTTCTTTACAACTACATTACCAAATCATCATTCATTCTCTTATTAATGGATCCTTCTTTAATGTCTCAATAGAATCCATGAAAAGAGGGTAATTTTGAACCTAATTTTTTGACTCATCAGTGACTAAGAAAAGTATTGTTTCAATGTTACTACATCTATTTGAGCTCTTGAAATATCCAAAACCCCCATTACAAGTCATGTTTTGGCCCCTAGAGGTCCCTAAGAGATATTTCAAGTCATGATCTAGCATATGAACATTAATTTTGGTTACTTCCAATAGAATTAAGAATACATAAATTCTTACTATCATATAGGTAATGTAACATGAGCATCAACATCACCAGACTTAGTGACCATAGAATCATCATGCTGAAGCCTATTTTTTTTCATTAACCCCTTAGTGGCCAACTCAAATCAGTCCTAAGATAACATATACCAATTTTGGCAATTTTGGTAACTTTTTGAAGACATGAGCTAGAAAATTTTCTTGACTCTAGCTAGTTGATGCTAATGCTAGCATTAGCATCACTTGCCTTAGTTACTTTTCTAGCATAAGATAAGAAATTTTTCTATGGATATCTAGGTGACATTAATGTCATTGTTATCTACCTCAAACAAATTCTTAGCATGTATCTCAAACATGCATTTTAGTTGTAGTTTTGACACCTTCAAATCTCTAGCAATAAGTTTACATCAATCCTAGGATGAAAAGTATCAACTTTGATAATTTTGAAAAGCATTATAAGATATAAGATGATATATGGAATTTAAGAAAATTTTTATAGTATGGGCTAGGTTGCATTAGTATCACTTACCTTAGTCAAATATGCATTAGTGTAATCCATCTACACTTCAACTTTTAGTTTCTAAAAACAAAATCTAGTTAACTACCTTTGAATCTTGAGATCAAATTTAGAAACCCTACCACTATACATAGCATCTTAAAATATCAATTTGAGGTTGATTTCTTAAGATTCAAGAGAACTTTTTGAATTTAAAGAGATTCAAAATGGAAGCACTTGCATCCATTGCATCACTTGCATGCTCCTTGATCATCCTAGCATTCCCAGTAATCTATGTGCTCTAATCTAATGCCTCAGGCACTAGTAGCAACACACATGGACATGCTGATACTGGCATCAACATCATAATTTCATCATGACCTATCCTAATATTAATCATTTTTAAAATTTCTAGTGTCGGTTCTAGGATATTTTTCAAGAATGATCCAATTCTAACCCCAAATAACTCCAAACTTTTCCATCCATATCTACACCTATTATACATCAAAATTCATCATTAAAATTGTTAATTTACTTATAAATTTGAGTTTTTATTATTGGTTTTATCTATATTCTCCCAAAATTGTAACACTTGGCCCTCCCTAGTAGTCAAACTCTATTTATTTATTTAATTAAGAAATTTCTTTTCTTGTAAAGGAAACTTAGATACTTTTCCCACACATCAAATTTCCTCTTCACTTATCAATTTTATGTTTTTAAAACTTATTTTTGTTGTTTATAATTTATTTTACATTGCATGTAGTTCATTAGCTCTACCATGAACTCTATCATTGTTCAACTATTTTCCTATCAATGCTCTGTTTAATGGTAAGTCTCTATTTAATTAGATGTTTGTGCCTCTTCATTTCATGATTGTTGATATATTAAGGGTTATATTATTCAAAAGATCATTTATAATCACAAATTTAGCACTTAACACTAATTTGTGAAGGTGTTCCTGTAGAGTTGTGAAAGAATAATTTTGCAGGAAACATTGTGCTAGTGAAGGATAAACATAAAAAACTATTTTTAAGATTATTTCTCCAAGTATTTTCCTAAGAAAAGAAAATAGTCATTGTAATTTCTTCTTTGAAGCAACTAAAGAAAGTTCATACCAAAAGTTGGAAAATGCTACAATGTGATTATATATCCTTATCCATGATAAATCCAATTCTGTAACATTGTAGCTTTAAAAATAAAGTTATTGATTATGAAGTAATGCTAAATTTCTTTAAAAATTATTCTAGATACTTTAAAAAATATCCTAGATACTTTAAAAAATATAAAAAAGCAGCAATCCTTAAATTAGGAAATATTTAAGTAAAATAATTAGAAGGTTTGATGTTAACTAATTTCTTATTTTGGTGAGTCAAAACATGTAAATGGAGATGGCTTGATGGCTAGACATGTGCGCAAGTTTGAGATATTTCAAGACACTTAGTACATGAAATATGATATTCATAAGATTTTTAGAGGATCCTAAGGTCTTGTGAAAAGATAAATGGGAAGTCTCAAAGTGGAATTTCAAGAGTCCCAATTGAAAACTTAATGAGTTCAAAGAAAGATCATTGTAAATACATGCATTTTAGAGACTTTTTGCTACTAGATATCATCAAAGAATATTTTTTAATATTTCAAAATAACATTTAAAATTTTAGAAGGGAAGTTCCAAAATTTCTGAGAAATCCTAGTCTAGGGTGAACATCCCAAATTTAGCATGGTTGTCCTAACAAATCAGAAAAGAGGTTCTATAGATGTCTTCCACCTAGCCTATACATCCTAGGCTTTAGCTTGTAGCAATGGATGAAAGGATCATTTATGTTAGCACATTGAAGTTCTAAATAATTTTTAATAAAAATTATGAATTTTTAATTTACCACATGTTGTGCTACTATAGCATGAGCTGTGGTTGACTAATCATGAATAAGCCACAAGTCATGGTTACCAGAAATAGAGAAATATATTATTTTAAGGATTTCATAAGTGGATCACAAGGGTACCACATATTGTGAAAAGTTAATAGGTAATTTTAATGATACCACGATTGGGCCATAGCTCATGTTGTATTTGCCTTAATTTTTCAAAATGGACAATGAGTCATAAAGAGTAATCACAGGTTGTTGTTAATAATCATAAGTTATGGTTAAGTCTTGGTTGATAGTGGAATCTAAAAATGTTGATCACAAGTAGTGGTCACCTTGTGAGATGATATTTTGATTGATAATGGGCTAACCATAGTTGTTGATTTCTTAATTGATGATACCGTGAGTCATGGTTACATTATAGTAAGAGAAAAATTCTAAGTTCTACAATTTCTAAGTTCAAATTTACATGCAAATTGGATTGCAATGCCATTGAGAGATGTAGATAAAATTGAAGTGTATAAAAAATAAATTAGCCTTGAAATTTAAATAAATTCAATAAGAGAATTTGTAGCGGACTATTGCTCTTTAATGTCATAAATTTTTTTATACGTTGAAGTGCATATCTTATTCTAGGATTAAACAACTAATAATGTTGACGATGATAATGGTTGATGATGATATTATTAACTTGAATTAAAGGACTATTGAGAAAAAAATTTCTTATAATGATGTTTGATAATAGTTTGAAATAAAATCTTTAAGAAAGATGAATAATTGAGAGAATAAAATAATATTGAAGGAAATTTATAACCAATATTTATTATTATAAAAAAAACATTACATTCATGTATGGCCATGAAATTCATAGAAAATAATTAGATCCACATTTAGGAAATTTAAAGAGTCATTCCCCATTATAAAAATGTAGAAAATTAGAGAAAATAATGGTGAATTGGAACCAATAAATTGTACATTAGCTCTTTAATTCATAAAAAGAAAAAATACATTTAACTTTAGAAAAGTAGGTTGAGCTAAATAAATTTTGTTACTACTTTATCTTTATGTTGAAGTGTAATTAGCATTATGCATTAATACTAATAATCCCTTCCTAAGTGTGCAATATCTACGTCTTCTTCCTCAACTATTACCTTCTTAATAACTTTACTCTTACAAAGGTGCTTGTGCCTATAATTTAGAAGAGGTTTAGTAAGTAAATCTACTAATTGATTGTTAGAATCCACATGCATTCGTTTGATATTTCCATCATTTACTTCTTACTTGATAAAGTAATTTTTGATGTCAATATGCTTTGACTTTTTATGTAAGACATTCATTTGAAAGTTGTATAGGTGAGTTATTATCATATGATAGATTAATGGAAAGGTCTACATGGAATCCAAGATGACTCATGTGTTTTTTTATCTAAATAATTTATTGAAGGTGCTTTTCCATCATAAATTTTTCTTCATAAGTTCAAAGGCTAATTTAATATTAACTATCAATATATTGCATTATTTTTATGAAATATTGTTACTCTTGAACTAGACTTTCTATCATTATGTTTTTCTTTCTAATTAGTATTTGAGTAGGTATGAAAATGTTTATTTCCTTTGGTGTCAATAATTCCATGATTTGAGGTATCTTTCACATATCTTAGCATATGAATAAGACCATTTAAGACATAGATCTTAATATAAGATAGGTGGAAAATTTTAGGCGTAGCTTTATGTAACAAAGAAATCTAATTGTTCTAGTCATGCTTCTATATAAAGCTACATTTACTAGTGTTTTTCTGTCTTGTTTATCTAGTTTTAAGTTGTAAATAAGAGGACATTCAATGGAATTTTTCTTTAGTAATTTTGTATTTTTTTAGAATAGAGGTAGCATATTTGATTTTATGAACTTTGATACACTTATCTTGATCAACCTTTATTCTAGGAAAATATCTTATTCTTCTAAGTCTTCTATTTTAAATTTATTCATCATGTTTGAATTGAAATATTTTCTTAGTTTATTATTTATGGCATAAATACAAGGTCATTCATATAAAGAGAGATTATGATGAAGTCTTTATTTTCATGCTCATAGTACAAGATAGGTACACGTATGTAAGATTAGTATCCTCTCTTTAGAAAGTAGTCATTGATGTTCTGAAACAAAGCTCTAGGGTCTTGTTTTAGTCCATATATGGCTTTCTTTAGATTGCATATTTTTTCTTCCTTTCCTTTGATGGTGTATTCTTCTAGTTTATAAACATATACTTCTTCATTTATATTGTCATTCAGGAATGTTGACTTTATATCCACTTGATGGAGTTTGATTTTTAAATGAGTTGCAATAGACAAAATAAGTTCAATGACATCAGATCTTTCTATTGGTGAAAAAATATCCTAATATTCAATGTATTTATTTTTTTTGAAACCTCTTTTCACTACCCTTTCTTAATGTTTGATTACTTCTTCTTTTTATTAAATTCAGTTTTATATAGTCACTTGTAATTAATCATTTTATTCCTTTCATTTGTTAACTAATTTCTATGTTTTGTTTTTCATAATGGCTTCATATTATTTGTCCATTGTCTTTCCATGTTTTAATCTTCCTGGAGTATGCATTTTTGACAAATTGCAAACCAATAATAATCAATGTCAATCTTGCGTCTAAACAAAAATAGTTGTTGTTGAAGGTGGTCAACAAATGGTCAACAAACTTTGCTTAGTCATATNAAAAATAGTTGTTGTTGAAGGTGGTCAACAAATGGTCAACAAACTTTTCTTAGTCATATCTTGAACTCATAGAAATTGATCCTAAGATATGCTAGCATCATTTCTACATTGATTCATCCATGAAACCAAAGAGGAAGCCATGGTAGTAACTAAACCCCAAATTGAAGTAGAGCATAAAAGAGGAAATCGAACAACTCCCCTAGGTGGGGTTTATCTATCCTATTGCAAATAGTGAGTAGGTTAGTTCACTCGTGATTGTGCTAAGGAAAGGTGGTAAGTGGTGGATTTGCATTGAATTTCAGCTATTGAATATGGCAACATTTAAATATCACTTTCCATTTCCATTTGTGGATCAAGTGTTAGAGACTATATCTAGGCATTACTATTATAGTTTCTTGAATGGTTGTACTGCCTATAACCAAATCCATATTTCAACAAAAGACCAGGCCAAGAAAACATACATGAGTCCCTAGGGAACCTTTGCATATCCCAAGATGCCTTTTGGTCTATGTAATACTCCTACCAATTTCTAATGCTTGGTCTTAAGCATATTTCAACAATAAATCAATAGTGAAGTGCAATTCTTCATGGATGGCTTCTCCACCTATGGTGTTACATTTGAGAAGGCCTTGGACCACCTTAAGTAAGTACTCAAAAGATGTGTGGAAACAAGCTTGCAACTCAATTGGCAAAATAGCCATCTCATGGTCCAAGAAGGCACTGTATTAGGGCAAAGAATTTCAAAGGAAGGGATTGAGGTAAACCCTAAAAAGATAAGCATCATCCAAGGAATCACCCATCAACAAAAAATTGTAAAAGATATTTAGTCATTTCTTGAACACACTAGTTACTATTAGCAATTTATAGATAATTTCTCTAAGATCACAAAACTATTCATTGAGCTAACAAAGAAAGATGCTCCATTCATCTTGACCAAGGAATGTAAAAAAGCATTCTAGAGCCTTAAGGAAAAGCTCATAGAGACCAATTCTACAAGTGCTAGAATATTTTAGACCATTCCATATCATGATAGATTCATCTAATTATACCTTGGGAGCTGTGCTTATGTAGTTGGATGAACAAAATCATCCATATTATAGCCATTGTGTAAGATAAAGCATTGTGAATGTGCAACTTAATTACACCACCATAGAGAAAAAACTAATGATAGTGGTATATGCTCTAGAAACGTTTAGGTACTATGTGCTTGGATATAAATTATTTGTACACACTAACCACAATGCCATCCAATTCCTAATGAACAAGCCAACAATAAGCCCCCATGTCATATGGTGGTTAGTGATCTTGGAGGAATTTGATCTTATGATGGTAGATTGAAAGGGCACTAAGAATATGATCCCTGATCATCTCTCTTGGTTATGATGGGATGAAAAACATGAGGAGAGTCCACTCTCTAACTAATTTCTTAATAAACTTCTCTTTGCTTATGTATTAAATAAACAAATGCCCATAGAACTAAAATGATATGATAACATCCTCACTTATCTTCCCACTTAAGAGATGCCACAAGATTATTGCTAGTTCATTGGTGTGTACCTAATTTTGATCAATTGCATGTTATCTAGGATACCCATGAGGGTCATTATGGGGGCCACTATGTTGGAATATGCATGGTCATTAAGATCCTAATGGTAGGGTATTATTGGCCAACCATCTTTAGGGACATCCACCAATTTGTTTGCTCTTGTGAACATTGTCAATGAGATGATGGGATGA
>MNCI01004933.1:1350-58862 GCA_015680685.1 Gnetum montanum | reverse complement strand
CCCAAGCCAATGGTCAAGCAGAAGTTACCAATAGGGAGATCATGAAGATCCTAACAAGAACTATTAGCAAATATAAGAGAGAGTGCAAAAAAAAAAATTAAATGATGCCCTCTAGGCATACTTCTCAACATGAAAACTTCCTATATGCTACTCTCTCTATGAGTTGTTGTATGAAAAACTTCCAATGCTTCCAATTCAATATGAGCTCTGTACATCCTCAACAGCCTATGACCTAGACCTTCACCTAAGTTTAGCACAAAAAGAAAGACTGATCAACCTAACTATACTAGAAGAAAATTGATTAGTGACCTTTCCCTTGAATGAAGTGCATAAGGCATTCAACAAACAATGACATGACTTAAGAATCAAAAGGACCAAACTTCAACATGAAGATAAGATCCTCTACTAGAACCCCACATATGTTCCTCAAAAACCCAAATTCCAAACATTATGGAAGGGGCCTTATATAATTGATGAAACCTTTTCTTTTGGGGCCATGATCATATACAAACCTAAAAGCCCAAACACGAAGTAATTAGTCAACATCTAATAGGTAAAGCTTTTTAAAGAGTCCAAGTGAGCTAGTGCAACAAATGCCTCAATGGATGGATAACCATGCTCAATTTTTTGGATCTCCACCTTCCAACTTAGTTGTGGGGGAGATGGCCATCCATGCTAAACATATACGTGGCCCATTTTTTACACATTTTTGTTTTGGAAAATTTTTTATTTTACACCTTTTTGATTTTAAAACATTTTCTATTTTACACCAATTTTTGTTTTACATCATCCTTAGCACATTTAAATTTTTCATGAATATTTTACACTTTCTTATATATTTTAGTTTATTTTATTATGATTTTCTAACTTTTGTTAATAAATGTGCTTTGTGCCAACAGGACACAATGGTGTTGTAGCTATTACTAATGGTGATTTTCACTTAATGTTTTTGTTTGCTAATGTCTAGTTTCTATTTTTGTATTTTTGTATTGATGACTAAGGCATGGTTTTTTTTTTCATGGAATAGGTAGTGAATCTAGGACATCCACACATTTACAAAAATCTATGGTTTTCCTCATTTTTGGAATATCAGGTTCCTTTCATTAAATAAGCCATTAATAAATTTGTGACCTTGGTGGTTTCTAGAATTAGGAAGGATTTAAAGGTTTGCAAAGGATGCATGATTTTTTTTATGGATTTCCTATGGTTCTGTATTAGCCATAAATAGGAAGTTAAATAATTTTTACATGGTGTGGTTCCCATTTGAAAAAAAGAGAGAAAAAGAAAGGAAATAAAGAATATATATATATAATAAAATATAAAATATATAAAAATGGTGAAAATTCAAAGCATATCCCTTAGACAAATAAATGGGATACAAGCATTGGTTATGGAACTAGAAAGATATGTTACCCATGCCTAAAGGTCTCCTCTAACTAAGGACCTCTCTCACTTCTTGTTTCTCTTTTCTTCTCTTTCAAAAAAAATGGTTGTTCTATAGGAGAACTCTTATGTCCCAAAGCAGTGGATTAGTCTTGGAGTGGAATGAAAAGACACTGAAAATGGGTGGCTTTAGTTTGGATTCAAGATGGATCTTCCCAAGTCATTTAAACACAAATCCACAAAGGACTTATGAACTTAATTCAGAACTCCATTCCACCTTCTCCATCATCCATCCATGTTGTCCATAAATCATGTTACTACTTGTGTCCATGTTATTATTTGATGTCTTTATCTAACATACTAAAATTCTTTGGTAGAATCTTCTAAGATTTGATCCTTAACTTTCATAAACCATTAATCTCCTATGGGGTACATGGACTCCTTGGGTTGAGGTTATGCAATGGAAAATAGGGCATGTGTCTACTATAGAAAGGATCCACTTGCATATCTCTTGGTTGGACTCATTATGCACCTTATCCTTAGGCATTATTGTAATCAAAATATTTTGTGCACTCATCTTCTACATTCGATTGTGTTGTCCTTTAAGTATTTTCTCCAATTCACATGTTCTCCATCAAATTTTTGAATTCTTGATCTTTCAAAGACTCTTTTCAATGATTTTATCATATTCTTAGCTTTTTTGGGACTCCATAGATCCTAAAGTCATTCAAAAATTCCTTGTATTTTTTGAAATATTCTAATTTAAAAATTTTCTTTATGAACTCTGTAAATAGGACCCCATCAATGAATCTCATGCATATACATGGCCCCATTGACACAACACAAAAATCCTATATATATGTGTGATCCCCTTTTAAATTTTCACATTTTCTTTTAAATGTCCAAGGAGTTTTTGCCATTTTTAGAGCCGAAAACCTTTAAGAGCCTATAACTTCCTAACCATTTATCTAAATCACTCTATTCTTTGACCATGTAGCTCTTGAAGTTAAGCTCTTAGTCATGGGGCCACAAACATGCCATTTTTGACAATTTTCTAACTCCCCCAAAGGTTTAACTAAGGAATCAACATTAAAACACTAAATTACAAGAGGTAAACCCTTCCAACAAGATTTAATGATACTTACAATAAAAAATTAATTAATAAAATAATCAATCTTTCATGGTTCAATCGTAGCCAAGTGTAACTAATCAACAAGATAGGGTACCAAAATATCTTAAGTTACAAATTATATCTACTAATCCAAAAATGTGTTGTGACCACAAATAACACCAAAAGACAAACACACATAAGAAGGAGGACCATCTCAACAAGGGAAAAGTGGCCAAGAATAGGAAGGGGCCAAGAACAAAAGAACTAAGCATAACCCATGCTATAAGACCTCTTAGGGAGGAGGCCAAAGTGGAGTCTATTCATCAGATTTGAGCACAAGTGGTAGCAATAGAACATTCCCACTGGGACAAGGCACTAGCTCAACAAGAGAACCTTGAGGTGGCCTTGAAAAAATCCTACCTAAATCAAATCAAATCAAGGAATGTCTAGAAAATAGTGCTCCAAGAGCTAAACTTTAACTCTTTCTTGGAGTAACCACCTAAAGAGGAAAAAAACCAACTAAAGACCTCTCCCATGTGGCTAATTATTACTTTTAGTAGGGAGTGGTATATGAGAGAGAAATTCCTATTTTGGAGAAATAGGAGGGTTATTATAATGATCAAGATCAAGGAAATTTTAGTATCCTACTCGATGTAAGCCATTACAGAGGCACTTGGGTTGCCTAAAACTAAGGCAAATTTCACCAAGATTCTAATGCAGATGGATCCTAGCATAAAAAAGGAATGGATATAGTGGTGCTATGGTATTTATTGCAAGGATTATGACATGATTAAACTAGTAGAAAGAATCCATTATAATATTGTAGCCTCTTACCTAAATCCCACAGTGAGGCTTAGCAAGATCACTATCTTTTCTACCCATGCATGTATTGCTCTGCATAAAAAAGGAATGGATTCATTGGTGCTATAGTATCAACTGCAAGCAGTATTGTGTTCTCACATCAATAAAAAGAATCCATTACAAGATTGCAATCTTTAATCTAAATCCCACAGTGAATCCCAACAAGATCACTACCCTTTTTTCCCATGCACATGCTGGTCTAAGTGGAAGATTCCTGATCAACCTTCCATAGCTAATCTATCTAAAGGTAGAGAAGTGGTTCAAGAAGAATGAACATAGAAGGAAGATACTTTCCTTTCCATCCCTTATTAGAAAACTATGTTGAAGAGGAGGAATAGCTCACTATATCAATAATGTTGTTTAACATGCTTTAACTGCTAATTAGACAGACATGATGAAGGATAAAACTCTTACAAGAATAATCCAAGAAGAGGAGCAATAGCCACTAGCTTCACTTGCCACTGAAAAACTAGTGATGGATGTCACTGCAACATCCCAATGGTTACACAAGTTTTGAGAATAGCTCTTGAGCAAGCAAGATTAACAAGCAGATATGAGTGATGAAGATCCATCTATGTACTAGCCTACGATGAATCACCTGAATGAGGTAGCCTAAATAGTTAGTCTGATGGGGGGAGGTGGATCCATTTTCTCTACCCAAGGAATGTATTTATCTACAATGTCGAATCCTAGTACTAGAGATGTAACGGTATCTCTCTCAGAATAGCAGAAAATCCTAGATATTTCTAGGAATGCTATGACCTTTTCAGTGCACTTAGAGGGGATAAGGAGGCAAAAATACTAGTGATGTAGCACCAAGGACAAGAAACAATAGCATAGGTGGTTACTAATAGAATCACTGAGATACTCAATGCACCCATTCTATATATACTAGATGTCACTACACTTAAACATGTGTAGTTGTGTACAAGGACCATAAATGATGTAGTAAGCATAACACAACATGAACAACTATTGGACTAACTAGTACGAACTAGGAAACCACTTCCAGATGTCTTTGACCTTTTGGATAGTATAATTACAACCTAGTTGGAGCTACTAGAGGCAAGGGGAAAGAATATTATTTTGGAAAGGTAAGTCGAAACAACCAGAAAGATAAATGAATGCTTGGCTATGGAAGTTGCTAAAATAAGAGCTTAGATTACCAACCCTACATTTTTTAGCCCAACATTAACAAAATATGAAGCTTTGGTATAGCTTCACAATAGGTTTAAAGGGGTTGACGGTGCAATGGAGATAGTGATGTTCTACTAATCCTTGGTAGAGGTCATCCACCATAAAATTTAGAAAGACTTGCTTCTAACCTGCTAGGAGAATGTTCAACTAATGACAAAAAATCATTGTCTATGAAATCGTGATGCACATAAATAAAAATTAACTAATTTTATCCATCAACATTAGGAGTAACTAACTAGAGCATATATAGAGTTAAGGAGATTAGTAGCCAAGAATAGAAACCTCTCCATGGAGAAGGTTCATGTCGTTCACCAAAAGAGTGCAATAGAGGTAGAATGCCTCCAAATATGGATGTGGGCCCCTCTTAGGTTGGTCTAGCTTGAATTATTTTTATTTATTTTATCATAATTTTTCATGTCACTTATTCATTTACTAATTTATTAATTTTTTTTACTTAAAGTAGGTTCCAAGTGATGATGTAGGCCCTACTGGAGCAGTAAAGGAAGAGGAAGAAGAACCCCAACCCCCACCAAACATCACTAGCTAAGCAATCCAAGATGTAGCCCTACTGTTGCATTATTGAATTTTTTATTTTATTTTTGATGTACACTTAAGCTATATATTTCATTGATGATTTAATGGAAATGTGATGATGATTCATATATCACTTTGTTGTAGTTTGTGTAATGTTGTAGGAATTCTAACTTGCGATTGACTGGTGCAATTAGGCCCCTTATGGACCCTATGCTAATTTAGGGCCATGGAAAAAGGGACATTGCTAGTTTAAGGTCATTTTAGGCAATGTGAAGGGATTTCTAGTTTAAGGCCATTTAAGGCAATGTGATGGGATTGCTAGTTTAAGCCCATTTCGGGCCATGTGATGGGATTGCTAGTTTAAGGTCATTTTGGGCCATATGATGGGATTACTAGTTTAAGGCCATTTTGGGCCATGACAATGTAAGAGAGGTTGCCAATTTTAGGCCATGGTTGGCTATGCGATAGTTTAGGGCCTTTTTAGATCATAGCACAAAAGGAAGCAAGTTGCTAGTTTTAGGCCTTAGCAGGTCATTTTTTATGCATGAATGAGCTAAACAGGACTACATAAACTAAAGAAATGAGATAACTAATGCAAGATTCAAGAAATTATGAAAAAATTACTATACAAGCAAAAGCAAGAGGTGAATGAGACATGCACATGAACTAAGGAGATACCTTAGTCATGTAATTGTTTCCTAACTTGATGTGGATTAAGAGGTGCATATACCCTAGGAGACATAAGGTGATACTTACCTAGACCTTCATAAATGATGCTAAAGGGAAATTCTGCCTAAAGAGCTTCCTTAGGGAGGCATCTTGCTTTGTTTGATTGCTTAGATGGGCTAGCTGGACAAAATTGGCCTTCATCCCTTACTCTACTTCCAAGATTTCTCTAAATTGATGTTGTTGATGGTTGAGGGAGATATGTTGTTACCATATATGACCACTTCTCCAGCCTCATAGGGAAGGTGGATCTCTTGATGGATGGGTGAAGAGATGGCCCATAACTAGGCTAGCCAAGGCCTCCCTAGGATCAAGTTGAACCCAAGCATCTCTTTGATGACAATGAACTTGGCAGTACTGGGGAATTTTCCCCTTGCCACAAAAGCTATCGTGACCATTCCCTTCACATTAACACATGATACATTGAAGGATTTTAGGCACGTCGTCTTGGTTGGCTTGATCTGGTCAATGAGACCAAGTTTTTCAACGATCGAGAATGGGATGACATTGGTCACCACCCCATTGTTGACATGCACCCTATAGATTCTATATTGTCTTACATGAATGGTTATGAACATTGATGCACTGGTAACCTAACCCTTTTCAAGGTCAACCTTAACCACCTCATCGTGAAACATGAGGGGTGTTGAACCTAATTCCTAGGTTGTAGAGGGAAGCATCACAACATGAATAGCTTCTTCATTTACTAGAATTTCTTCCTTGATAGGAACTGAGGTCAACATGTGAACTAATGCTTCATGGTGAGCAGAAGAGTTCATTACTAGGTCATACAGGCTTAGAGTTATGTTCTTTTGATTTAGAGCTTACTTAGCCTATGCTAGTGCATCTACGAAGTCTTTTCCATTGTCTGTTATTTTTCTAGCTCTTCCTCCATACAACCAAAGAGATGGATATCCTAGTAATGAAGTGTCAATTGGTCGATGCATTTACTAGGCCACGTATAGAAGATCCCGTATATGAAGCTATGCCAATATGGCCCTGTATATGCGGCCCCATCGATGCATCCTTCCATGCGTCGACGTGGCCCCTGTTACGCGGGACCTATTTCGGCCTTTAAATAAGAGTTCTTTCACCTCACCTAGGTACCTTTTTGTCAAGTTGTAGCGAAGCTCTTACTGTTTGTTTCCACGAGAGTTAGAATATTTTCCAAGTGCCTGTAGTAGGTGTAAGAAAGGTATTTGGCTCTTTATTTGAGTGTTGATGCACCTGAACCCATTAGCATGAATAACAATAAAGATGAGGTTTTCAATCATTCCTTGTAGCAATTGGACTTAGTTATTTAATGCATTTAATAGTTTAAATATTTCTATGATTTAATAGTTCTTAATTTTATCTTGTTATTATTTTAATTTCTATCGCTCATTTATAGTTCGTAGGAACCATAAGTATGACCATCTCAAACATAAACCCAACGCTTGGCAACCTAGTGACGCTTAACGTCTGGTAACCCAGTAGTGGTTAGGGGATGCTTAGGATGTGCACAGAAGATGGGATCGAATACTTATGCTAGGAATAGTTAAGATATAGATTAGGATAATTATAGATTATATAATATTTCATTTTTTTCTTTCCATAACTTAATTAGACGTCAAAAGAAAAAGTAAAAAGCCATAAAAATCAGTTGCCTCAATCTCACTTAACCATCTCCACTAGAACATCACAAGTGAGGTTGGGAAGATAACGACTGTTCTAATCAAGGGTTTGCTGGTTAAGGTCTAGTGTATGCAAAGTGCTTACAATCTATAGAATTTGACCGAGTCATGTGTGAATGCCCATGATTCGCATGGTTGGGCATAGGGGTACCTAGCCGCTCATCATTGGCACCATTTCCAGGGATTGTTAGTCGTACATGTGCCAATTAACCTTAGCAAACTTATTATTCACGTCATTGGAATGGACCTGGGATAGTAACATTTATGCACACTAGGCGGACTAAGTAAAAGGTAAAGTACACCAATTAAATGGATCATCTAATATCCAATATGTCTTCTTCTCATAGGCGAGATGGGTCCAACCCACCGGTGCCACAAGAATGTCGGGTGGTGTACAAGCATCCAGATGAATATGTCCCCGACTTCACTTTCATCCTACATTAGGATGAACATTTGTGATGGCAGGACATGGAAGGCAACATCATACTACCTCTTGATCAATCAGCTCCTAGAATGTTGTTTCACAATCTTGCCAAACTGGGAATCTAGGACCATGGTGTGGAGTATTTCATGGAGAACCATGACTATTGGGACTATCGTCCCACTAAAGCCCAATAGGTACGAGATTAGCAGCAAGCAGAATAGTACAAACATATGAAGGGGAAACAATTCAGTAACCCCATATTCTTGCAAGGGCTACAGGATGATGGGGAGCCCATATTTCATGATTCCCATTCAGCCTAAATACCTTTGGACCATCAAGTTATCCATTCCATCATCTAGAACAAGCAAGCAAGTGACCAGGACCCCCAAGACGATGGAGGATCACATAGGAGGGGTCACAACATAAGCAAAGATGGTCAGGAAGATCGTGGCCACTACTAAAGTAGAGGGGGAAATTAACACTAGGGTGGTGGCAATCCCTCTCCCTCTTCTCCATCCTCTGACTCCCCACTACCTTCATCTAGTTTAGACTATCATCATAACTGTGGTAGAAAGGAGCGAGGTGATGGTGGTCGTAAGGGCCAAAAGGAATGATGTGAGGAAGCACGTGACTAATAATGTCAGCCTCACCATCATGAAAGGAGAGGTAGCTGGAATCATCATAGACACTGTGGCACTCAGCAGGACTATGACTTGGATGAACCATTACTGGCTACTCAGAGCATGCTCCATATCACTGAGGTAGTTTAGATTCCTATTAGGCACTTGAAGGATAGCCAGATCAAATGCATTGATATGAACAACATTCCTAGATTTGAAGGGGGATACAATTGTGATCTGTAAACTCACTTGCAAGTGTTCCATGATGCTTGCACCCTGTAGAATATTGATAATGATTGGCAAAAGCTTAAGCTATTTCCTCACACACTCATCAAGGAAGTAGAAATTTGGTACTAGTCTTTGGAACCAGAATCAAGTAGAAGATGGAGTACGATGCTTGAGATATTCAATGACAAGTATCAGACCTACTCCAAAGTAGCGAATTTGAGACATCAGATCCAAGTGTAGAAGCAAGGTAATCATGAACCCTTGGATGCAGCCATGAGCAGGTATTATTCATTTTTATATAGGTGCCCTAGTCATGGCTACTCTCAGTGGGCACAACTTCACCATATCATTGATGGGCTCCACTTTGAAAAGAGAGAAACCCTTGGCGTATATGCCCAAGGACAATTATCAGAATTAAGAGCCCATTAGCTATAGCACCTAATTCACCAACTGGCCACCAAAGAGGGGGAACTTAGAAAGAAGGAGAGTGTAGAGGAGTTTAACTAGGATCCTTCCATCAGAAAGAGGGAAGTCCAATTTTGCAAAGATGAGGAGCAATCATCACTAGAAGGAGTGGTGAACTAAAAAACCTTGCCTTTATAAAAGTTTGCATCTAAAATATTGGAAAAGGTTGATAAGATGTGGGACTCTTTGGATAAAAGATTCCAAAGTATGCTAAAAATTGTAGAAGAGTCTAGAGAGCAAGGTAATGATCGTGATTGACGTAGGAAGAAGGAAACTAAATGTGCCCAACATAAGGGTATGGGCAAAGTTGTTGTAGCAGAAAAAGTTGCAGACTCTAATACAGAGGAAGACGATGAATGTGGCATATGTCAATATGAACATCCTAAGGGGTGTTGTCCTATGGTATCACATCTTTAAGATTCTGGGGTGTACATGTTGAATCCTCGCTTGGCAAGGAGGCAAATACCCTAAAGGTTACCTTACCCACAAGGCAACCCAAGGCAGTTCCACCAATAGCAAGGGTATTATCCAAGTGGAGTGCCACTGCAACCATATGAATACTTCTAGCAATGGCAGCAACCATAAGCATGGGGAATGCCACCTCCAAGGTAGCAGTACCCTTATTAATAGCTAGATCCCTATGGGTACTATGTTCAGCAACCAGTCTCTCCACGGGACTCTTCCATCCATTCCACATTTTAGAATTATTACCATCCCCCAAAGATTTTTGACCATAATCTCCATCACCCAGGGGAGAAAGCCCACATCTTTATTGTCCTTCATCACCTTCTCCTACCACTCCTTCTTCACAACATCCCAATCAGCTACCAATTACTCCATCTATGCAAGGGGGGATACTACCATAGCCATAGAAACGAAATGCTACAAGGGCTATCAACCTACAACCGACACCTCAACCTCAACCGAGTGGACCAGAACCCAAACCACGAAAATGTCCTTTTTTCTGGCCCAACAATCTGAACATACCCTCACATACACCTGTGGCTAGTGCCTCTAAACTTCAAACCACCTCCACTATTCCAACGCTCGAGCAGCCTTCAAACCAAATATCCTCCAACATACAAACGGTCATGCTCACTCATGCCATGTCCGATTGGATAAAGGCAAGGCATCTTCCCTAGAAATTGATTAATCTAGGAAGCCCCCTCATCTATATTTAGGTGGCAAAGAATGAGCCATGTAAAGCTCTTTTGGACTCGGGGTCAAGGGTCAATTTGATTTCACATGACATATACAAGAATTGGAACCTACCCCCATTAAAAAAGAGCAACATTCGGCTCGAGCTGGTAGACCAATCCATCACCGTCCCCTTGGGATTAGTGGAGGATATTGTGACCACCGTTTATGGGTGGTCCTATCTTGTCAATTTCCTCATCATCCATGTGGAGAACTACAAGGGGAACTTTCCTATCATAATGGCAAGAGCCTGGCTGAGCACGGTGGATGTGAGACTAGGACTCTGAGATCTTTTCCTTGAAATTTCAAAGGAAAATCATTTTGGAAACATCGAGAAGAAGCACATTCCTTGCATCACGTACAAAAACTCAAGGTGCAACTATGTGCAGTAGTTATGGTCTACTAACTCGACATCCATTCAAGCATGCAGTCGGTGTAGCAAAGAATTGCCAGTTCAATAGTGCGTGTACATAATAGCCACAACTCAAGAAGGCACCCAGTGGCTAATAATTGATCTTGCTAGTAGCACATTATGCATGGAACCATCTGAGGGGCTTGTACGAGCCTATGTAGAAATCATGGATGGAATGGAAGAGGTTCATCAACAAGTCTCCATTGTTGATGACCATGATGCTTGGGGAAAGCTGCAAATCCCTGAAGGTTTGAAACAAGAGCCCCTAGAGCTCAAGTCCTTACCAGCCCACTTAGAATACACATTTTTGCAAAATGGGGAGCTGGTAATTATCAATACCACCCTTACTCCTAAATAAAAGAAAAAGTTGCTGAAGGTCGTGAACAAATGGGATGCTGCATTTGCATGGTCATATCTTGAGTTGACCGGAGTTGATCCTAGGGTCTGCCAACATCGAATCTATATTGAACCCTCCATGAAGCCATGACATCAACCAAAAAGATGGTTGAACCCCAAATTGAAGTAATTCATCAAAGATGAAATTGAATATTTGCTCAAAGCGGTGTTCATCTATTCCATTACTGATAGTAAATGGGTCAACCCACTCATTATCATGCCAAAGAAGGATGGAAAATAGAAGGTTTGTATACATTTCTAATTTCTCAACATGGTTACTTTCAAGGATCACTTCCCATTCCCATTTGTGGACTAGGTGTTGGACACCATTGCAGGGCACCGTTATTATAGCTTTTTGGATGGGTATAGTGGCTATAACCAAATCCAAATTGCACCAGAAAACCAGGCCAAAACAACTTTCACAAGTCCATGGGGGACGTTTGCATACAAGAAGATGCCTTTGGCCTATGTTATGTGGCTACCACTTTCCAATGCCTTGTCCTCAGCATCTTCTAGTAGCAAATTAGCAATGGGGTATAAGTCCTCATGGATGACTTCTCCACCTATGGGACCACATTCAAGCAAGCCTTGGACCACCTTGAGCAATTTCTAAAGAGGTGTGTAGACACTAAGCTATAGCTCAATTGGCAGAAAACCCACTTGATGGTCCAAGAAGGCATTGTGCTAGGGCATCGTATCTCACACACAAGGAATAACATGGATCCTGAAAAGATCAAGGTCATCCAAGGAATCACCCAACAACCAAGCACTATAAAAGATGTTCAATCATTCCTTGGCCACACTAGTTACTACCAGTGCTTCATTGAAAATTTTTCAAAATTTTTCAAGTCGTTGGTGGAACTCACAAAGAAAGATGCCCCATTCACCTTGACCAAGGAATGTGAATCTTCATCCTAATTGCTTAAATAGAAACTCGTAGAGACTCCAGTTCTACGATCACCTAATTGGTTCAGGCCCTTCCACATCATGACGGATGCATCCAACTATGCATTGGGAGTCATGCTTACATAGTGTGATGATCAAAAATGTCCATGCTATATCCATTGTGCAAGCCATAGCATTGTGGGTGATCAGCTTAACTACACCACAATTGAAAAGGAGTTGATGGTGGTGGTGTTCACATTGAAAACATTTTGACACTATGTGCTTGGATACAAGGTGTTTGTGCATACTGACCATAGTGCTATGCAGTTCTTGATGAATAAACCAACGGTGAGCCCCAGCATCATCCAGTGGCTGGTGATTCTTCAAGAATTTGACCTCACCATGGTAGATCGAAAGGAAACCAGGAATGTGGTTGCTGACCACTTGGCTCGGTTACAATGGGATGACAAAAAAGAGGAGGAGCCCATTTTTGACCAATTTCCAGACAAACTCCTCTTCGCAGGTGCGGTTGATTCGCAAGTACCCAAAGCATCACCTTGGTTCGGTCACATCCTCACCTACCTCACAACTCAAGAGTTGCCAAAGGAGTGGGACCATCAGTAGAAACAAAAGTTTCTCCTTAAGGCCGAGAATTTCATGGAAATTAATGGCCACCTTTATAAGGTGTGCGCAGATGGCCTGGTTCAATGGTGTGTCCCTAATGACAATACACTGCACATCCTCCAAGATGATCACGAGGGTCCTTGTGAGGGCCACTATGCTAGACACCACACAGCCATTAAGATCCGGCTTGCAGGATATTATTGTTCCACAATTTTTAGAGATGCACAATGGTTCATCCACTTCTACGAATGATGCCAAAGAGATGGTGGGATGACTACATGAATGAAGGAACCTCAATAGTGGATACAACCACTAGAACCATTTGACATTTGGGACATCAAATTCATGGGGCCCATCACACCCCTATCCAATGGAAATGTGTACATCATCGTAGTTGTGGACTACTGCACAAAGTGGGTGGAGGTGGCTGTTGTCATCAACTATTCTTCAAACACTACTGCACGATTTATCTAACAGTAAATCGTCAACAAGTTTGGAGTGCCATGTGCACTCATCTCGGACAATGGGACTCATTTCACAGGTGTAACTTTTCGAAAGCTCATGAAACACTTGAGGGTCACACATAAATTTACAACCCCCTATCACCCCCAAGCCAATGAGCAGGCCGAAGTCACCAATAGGGAGTTTAGCAAGATCCTCATCCATACCATCAGCAAATATAGGAGGGATTGGAGCACCAAACTTAATGATGCCCTTTGGGCCTATCGCTCCACTTGAAAACTTCCTGTAGGGTACTCTCCCTATGAGTTAGTGTATGGAAAGTTACCAAAACTTCCAATCTAGGAAGAACTTCAAACACTATCCACAGCCAGTGACTTAGGTCTTGACCTACCACTAGCGCAACGTGAACGACTCATCAACCTAAGTGTGCTAGATGAGAATCAATTAGTGGCCCTGTTTTCAAATGAGATCCACAAGGCCTACAACAAAAAAGTCATGATCTTAGGATTTGGAAGGTCATATTTAGATGTGGAGATATAGTGTTGTATTGGAACCCCACACATGTATCACAACTGACCAAGTTTCAAACACTGTGGGAGGGACCATACATTGTCTTTGAAACCTTCCCATCTGGGGCCTTGCTCATCCATAAACCTGAGGATGCCACATGGATGTACTTCATCAACCAGAAACAACTAAAACCTTTTTGTGAACTCCACCTGTCTAGTGCTACCACCTCATCATCACCAGGACAACCTCGTTCCATCTTTCACATCTCCTCGTTTCTGCCTAGTCATGGGGGAGACCATCTTCCATGCTGATCCATTCCACTACACTTCTCACTCTTTTTGAAATTTTTGTTTCACATTTTTTTATTTTTCAACATCATTCATATGTTTGCAATTCTTATTAATTTTTTCCTTTCTTTAATTATGTTTCCATTTCTTTGTTGATTGTTTATTTATAAGTATGTGTGTGTTTAATTTTCAAGTGATTGTTAATACATTGTCTTATTGTCATTAGGTTTGGTGCAGATAGTTTTCATTGCGATGGGTCTCTAAAAAGAGCCACTTATTTTACCTTGCTCCTATCCTCACATGGTTGTTCTTGGATTTTGCATCTACTTTCACCTCATAATATTGGCAGTGAGTCCACGTCATCCACCCATTCACCCACTCCATGGTTTTCCAACTCTTGGAAACATGCAACCCCCTTTCACTTAAAAATAATATAATTAATTTGTCACTTGTGTAGTTCCTAGACTTAGGGATGACCAAAGGGTTTCAATCAGGTGTGGCTTCAAGGGAAATGCAACATTCATCATCCTCTTCTACCCCTTGGAAGGTGGCAGTGCCCTTATGGATTTCTTTCCACTCCAAGTTCTTTTCTAAAAGGAAGCTCCTTGGAAGTTTGACCTTGCATGGTGTGGTCCTCATCAAAAACAAAACAAAAAAAAAACATGAAGATTCAAATCACACCCCTTGGTCGAATGCATGCACAAAAGCTTGGGTCTTTGCATGGTGTGGTTTCCACAAAATAAAAGAAAACACAAGAATAAAATCTTAACCATGTGGGAATTCAAAGCACACCCTTTAGACCACCTCTCATGGGCCACAAGCACTAGTTATGGGACTTCCTTCATCCCCTCTAACTTGGTCCCATTTCACTTCCTTCATCTCACATCTGTTGGAGTGGTGGTTCTCTGCAGGTGCATTCCTATCCACTTGGGGGGTGGATGAGTCTTCGCATGTTGTTGCCATGTCACTAGATGTGGATGGTTTTGGGTTTGAACTTGGGCAAGGTGCTATTGGCTCACTTAATCACAACTTCACACGGGGTTTCATGTGACCGATAATTGGAATGCCAATCTCACCCCTCTATCTTCACCCATCTCTCTCCATGGCTCACCTCACTACTGGTCTTATGTTTTGATCATTTGCCATGATTCCTTTAAACTTTTGATACCACAGTAGGTTCTCATGGATGGGCGTAGTAACTTGAGATCACCATTCCTTAGCCCTGGGGCCCATGGACCCCAGTATTGGGGATATGCAATGGTTACAATGGCTATCGCCTACTATGGGGAGGACCTACTTACATATTCTCGGTGCCATTTGTTAGTCTCCCATCCTCTTGGTTTTTTGGTGGCTTGTTTCCATGTTATCCATTGCTCGATTTCTTTTTCGTGGAGTCCTTTCTCATCATGTTCTCCTACCTTTCAATATTTTCCTAGCTCAACTTCCCTTCCTTTTGTCCTCAGCCGTGTTCTAGGCCTATCATGCTCTTCAACCACCCTAATTTGGCATGTTAAATTCATCTTTTTAGGCTTTTTCTAGGCTGGTCAACGCTGGTCAATGTGTGCGATCCCCTATGTATATGGGGCCTCGTATACGTAGCCCCCTACATATACATGGCCACGTATATGTGACCCTATCAACGCAATGCCCAACCCCTATATATATGGTCATTGTGCTTTAGATTTCCATCATTTGGCAAACAAATTGGAGGTGATTTTGCAAAAAAAAAATTCCCCAACTTCTTCCCAAACCCCTACATTCTACTGCGCATCTGTATCAAGCGATTCTTGCCCTCTTAAGCACCTAGAGGTATGCTCTCAGTTGTGGGGGGGGGGGTGTGAAGCTTATGTGTAATTAATTAATTAATTAGTTCATTAATTAAGACTTTGCACCTCTAAGGGAAGAAACAAAAACAACCGTTTAAACTCCAACTCATTCCTTGTTGTTTTTGGCTCTAACCCATGAATTAACACTCTGGGGGATTTCATGGAATGCCCATGCTAACAACATAACTTAGTTAAACTAAGAAGGTGTATAAGGACCATTTTGAGCTACTTATGCATAGTCTAATGGATGGTTATGTTTCATTAAAAATGTCACCCAAACCAAGGCATCCAAGGGACGAAGGACAATCACAACCAAGAAATAAGCATCCACGAATAGGAAGGGGACGAGGCATGTAGCAAGCAGAGCACATGAAGGGCTCTCATGCAACTAGCCCCCTCTGCGAAGGACTTGATGTGGAATTTTTCCATTAGATTCCAGAAGAGGAGATTCCCAGTGAGCAATCGCAAGGGGATGAAACTCCGTGGATAGCACCATGGCTTGAGGCCACCTTGACCCAAGCATGCATTGATGCTATCAAGCTGCGAGAAGTGCAACGGATGGTTCTTCAAGAGCTAAAATTTACACCATTTCTCGAGAATGCACCAAAAGATGTGAGGCTTCAACTCCAAAACTCTCCTATGTGGCCAATTATCACAACCAGTGGTGAATAGTACCTAGGGGAGACCTATCTCTTCTAGAAAAATTAGAAACTAGGATCTAGGATAAGAATCAAAGACACCTATGTCTCTTACTCTGTAGAGGCAATAGTGCAAGCTTTGGGGCTACCAGAGATTAGTGTAGATGTGGCGGAGATTCCAAAACAAGTAGATCCTGAAGTGAAAGGGGAATGGATCAAGCGGTGCTATGGGGTAAACCTCAAGGAGTTTGGCTCTCTAACCACTATGGAGAGGGTGTATTCAAAGATCGCGTCTTACCACCTAAATTCAATGGTAAGACCCAGTAAAATCACGACCTTCACCCCTCGTGCATGTGCCACTCTAAGTGGGAAGTTTCCAATGAGTCTTCCACAGTTATTATTCTTGGAAATTGAAAAGATGTTCATCGAAAGAGAACATGGAAGCCCCTTCCCCTGCCTAATCAAAAATTTATGCAAGTGGGTAGGGATAGCATGGTACACCAATGATACAATTTGACATGCCCCAATTGCCTCATGTCGTGAAATGATGAAGGATAGGACTCCCGCCACTACACAGATAAAGGAAGAGCAGCAACCACCTCCACCACTTGCACAAACAACAAGGTCAGGTTCACAAACTATTGCAGAACACATTTGTGAAATTCGACAATTGCTCTTAAGCCAGCAAGAGTAATCTGGTAGGACAGGTGGAGGAGAAGACCCTTCGGTCAATCACCCTACAATAAGCCACCTAAAGCAAGTGCCTCGATCAATTAGTTTGCTAAAAAGAGCAGGGCCAATGTTCTTCACTGCCAGAATGCAAGTGCCAGCAAGGACAGACCCTAGCATCCGAAAGGTAACAGTATGAACTCAATAGCTATTCCTTGAAATTTCAAGGAATTCCACTACCTTCTCAGTATTCTTGGAAGATGGTGAGGCGGCGATAGACCTGGTGATGTAGCACCAAGGATAGGAGATTGAGGCTGAAGTGGTTGCTGATACGATTGCTATGGTTCTCAATGCACCAGTGGCACTTGTACCATATGTACATGGGCTTCAATATGTACAGGTGTCCACTGGAACTTTATGTAGCAGGAGTGACATAGCATAACATGAAGAATTTTTGGACTGACTAGTGGGAACTGGGCAACTACTTCTGGATTTCTTTGACCTTCCGGACAACATCACTGCAACCTAGTCAGACCTACTTTTGGCAAGGGGTAAGAGCCTCATTTTGGAAGGGCAACTTGAAGCTGCTCAAGCCACTTGTCAATTCTTGGCAACAAAAGTTACCCAGTTAAGAGCCCAACTTGCTGATCTAGCTCTCCTCAACCATTAGCTCACCAAAGATGAAGCTTTTCAACATCTTCAGGTTAAACTTTAGATAGTTGAGGATGAGCAAGAGTTAGCGATATTTGATAAGCCCTTGGTAGATGCTCAAACATATCATTTGGACAAGGACTTGATAGAGGTTCGCCAGGAGAATGTTAGGTTGACCGTGGAGGTCCATTGCGTGAGTAATGTTGGTGCTAAAAATGAGCACATGAATAATTTTATTCACCAATAGCAGGAAGAGCTAGCTAGGGTGAATGCGGACATGAGAAAGCTGGCCACTAAGAATCAAAATCTATCCATGGAGGAGGTTCAAGCTTTGCAACAGAAATCTACCATCAAAATCGTCACTTAGAAGAACAAGGCCCTGAAATTTGAAAAAGTAAAGAATCATTATAGGGACCAAGTGGGATTTCAAAAGAAAGTAAATGAAAAATAGATTCAAGTCATAAAGGCTAAGATGAAGCAAGTGCTCCAGTAGCTCCAAAAGGGAGGTGAGGTATGGCAACCTATCTTTGATGGGTTGAATGCCTACAATCAAGTTGAAATTCACCTCAAAGAGCTACAGATTGAGGAAATGATAGAATACATGGAGCTTGCCAACCTTTGTTATGCAAACATGGCTATGCTCACAGCCAGGAGACCATGGTCTAGTTTGGAGAAGAAAGTGGGCACCTTGTATTCTTTATATGAGGGCGAGTTCCAAGCACACAAAGCAACAAAGTAGAAATCGGAAACAACAAACATGGAGCTCGAGGTTCTCCGCACAAGCTTTGAGGGGTAACGTGCAGTCATGGAGAACTTGGCCCATTGGATGAATGACTACCAGCAGCTGCAGACATCAATCTGAGCATTAAACATTAAATAGAAATATTTCACAGCATCGTTCATCAACTTGAAAGAACTCTTCCTGGTGTTGCCATGCCCTTGGGAGGTTCCAGTTCCAGCACACATTTGTGAAGCTGCTTGGATAGTGAATGATCGCAAAAGCAAAGAGGAAAAAATGAGGGTCCTCTTAAAGGCTTTCCAGTTGCCTATAAAAGTTGTAGCTGTTGCAGGACAACCATCATTTGTTCTACCATTGCCGCATGGGCCAAAGGCTAGTGAAGGTTCATCGAAACCACTGCCACTAGGAACGGTGTGATCTTCTTAGGAAATTTTTGCATCCTTCTACATGGTAAAGAATATAGGATTGGCAGGGTATTCAATTTTATATCTGAACACCACCATTTTTGTATATTATTCTTCTATGTACACTTAGGAACTTGGTAAAATTGATATTGTGTCATGTGTGTGTGTTAAGTCATGTGTGTTATAAATAAAAGTCCATACCTTCCAATGCATTTACTAGGCTGTGTAAATTGTAGAGTAACTCGAGGACGAGTTTTTACTCAGTCATCGAGGTATGATGAAGTGTCAATTGGTTAATGCATTTACTAGGCTGTGTAAATGGAACCCCTTATACATAGCCATGTTGACCTGACAATGTATACGTGGTCCCGTTGACGCATCCTTCCATGCGTTGACATGGCCCTGTTTACGTGGCACCTATTTCAACCTATAAATAAGAGGGCTTTTGCCTCATCTAGGTACCTTTTTGTCAAGTTGTAGCAAAGCTCTTGTAGTTTGTTTCCACGAGAGTTAGAATATTTTCCAAGTGCCCATAGTATGTGTAAGAAAGATGTCTAGCTCTTTATTTGAGCACTGATGTACCTGAGCCCATTGGCGTGAACAACAATAAAGATGAGGTTTTCAATCATTCCTTGTAGCAATTGGACTTTGTTATTTAATGCATTAAATATTTCTATGCTTTAATATTTCTTAAGTTTATCTTGTTATTATTTTAATTACTATCACTTGTTTATACTTCATAGGATTCATAAGTGCGACCATCTCGAACATAAACCCAACACTTGGCAACCCAGTGACGCTTAATGTCTGGTAACCCTGTAGTGGTTAGGGGATGCTTAGGATGTGCACAAAAGATGGGATCAGATACTTATGCTATAAATAGTTAAGATATAGATTAGGATAATTATAGATTATATAATATTTCATTCTTTACTTTCCATACCTTAATTAGATGCCAAAAGATAAATTAAAAAGCCATAAAAATTAGTTGCCTCAATCTCACTTAACCATCACCACTAGAACATCACAAGTGAGGTTGGGAAGACAATGACTATTCTAACCAAGGGTCTGTTGGTTAAGGTCTGTTGTATGCAAAGTGCTTATAGTCTACGGAATTTGACCAAGTCGCATGTGAACGCCCATGATTCACATGCTTGGGTGTAGGGGTACCTAGTGGCGCATCACCTAGGAAGGAGATTTAGCCATTGCTTATGTTGCCAACTTCTGAGCATCAGTACTCGATTTTTGGTTGCTTGCACTTGCATTGGCATCTTATGATGATGAGGCCATGATGATGGTGAACAAGGGGCTAGGCTTAGGAGGACCTAACTCCATACATTCCCTAAGCATCTTATTGGTAAGGCACTTGTCGAGCCTCTCAGGTTGCAACTTAGGCCATATATCATTATGTGCAGGATGCAACTTTGGGCAGGTAGGGTGTGACGTACTTCCTGTATCGTCCAAAATTGTCGGCATAAGGCTGGAGGAAAACGAATGTCAAAAGATCTCTGGAGAGATACAGATGACCCTACCTTCATGTGAGGGCAAGCTGGAAAAACGAAGGCAGAGTGCCTTGGATGGTTTACATGCATATCAACCAAGGACTTCCCCGAGCGTACAGTATGGCCTGCGCTGGGGTTATTGTCAAGAAATGTAAAACGAAGAGCGTAATGCAAAGAAATGTAAACATGAATGTAGCGTGCAAACGTAAAAATAATATGCAAAAACATGCAATAAAATGAAATAACACAGACAATGAACCAGAACATCACAACAAAAGAAAAAAATGAAACTATATTATATTAATTAACAGAATGTACACTAGTCAAAACGTAGTTGCAAGTATGGTTTGCAAGTTAGACGTTAAGCTTCGATGTGTAGTGTTTGTAGGCACTAGGGATCACGTGCGTCAGGGCCTAGGATTGCTAGTTTTCTTTTCCAAATTTTTTCCAAACTCGTTTATGTCAATGAACAGGGTATTTATACATTTTGCTAGGCTTGGAAGTAGGATTTGCGAATGAGGTCAATGGCTGTGAGATCCAAGAAAAATAGATCATGTGATAGGTGTACATGGGCAGACTATGTTCTAGACTGGATGCACTATATTTTACAATTTGTTCTAGCTTGCGCAAGCTACCTTACGCCCATGTACAATTTGTAGCATAAGAGCTTGACTAGCTTACAAAATGTGAAAATTTTACAATGATTGATAATGTACAATAAGAGATCTTGATTCTGGCTTGCTTGGAATCTTTGGATCTATGGACTAACTGCTACTGGAAATGTTTTTGCTTCACTAAGGTTGCTAGTGTGCATTGATCTTGTCCTGGCATGTCCTTAGTGTGTGTCTGAACTATTTTGCTTGGTTGTGACTAGTGCTTATGCTAGGCTCACGCTGCCAGCGTGACCCCAACGTGACCTCGGCATGCATGACCAAAAATGATGCATTTTATGCCAAAATTCCACCTTTAAGGCTTGTTTTTAAAGTGAAATTACTACTTGACCTTGAGGACATCCTATATGTTTAATTTGAGCCTATTTGTGCTTGGATTTGGGCCAATTTTGGCAGCTCACGTTGGGCTCACACTGTCAGCGTGATCTCAGCATGAATCCAGTGTGACCTCAGGGTGAATCCAATGTGGCCTCAGCGTAACCAACTAGAAGTGACACATTTTGAGCTAAATTTTGACCTCT
The DNA here is from genome assembly GCA_015680685.1 of Gnetum montanum. NCBI lineage: Eukaryota > Viridiplantae > Streptophyta > Gnetopsida > Gnetales > Gnetaceae > Gnetum > Gnetum montanum. Next base: position 37,246 of record MNCI01004933.1, on the reverse strand, counting down.
GATGTCTATTATTTAAAGTGCAACTACTTCCTGCTCTCCAGGGTGGCCTGGATGCTAAATTTGTGTTTGTTCTTGTGTTGATTTAAGCCACTTTTGACAGGTCACACTGGGCTCACGCTGTCTGCGTGACCTTAGTGTGACCACAGTGTGACCAAGCCAAAATTCTCTATTTCATTCCTGAACTTGATTTTCTGGAGCTTGTGAACAAGTAGAACTATTGCCTGTCCTTGGGGATTGAGCTAATGCTGAAAATTATGCTTGGGACTGCTTGATTTGACCTATTTTTATTTGGTCACATTGGACTCATGCTGTTAGTGTGATCCCAGCATGACCCAAACATGACTAGGCATGAGTAAACAAATCATGTGATTTTGAGCTTCATTTCCGATGTTCTGGTGGCTGAAACTTGGAGCAGTCATCAATGGGCCTAGAGGGGGCCTTACTTGTTCAAATTAGGACTGTTTTGACATGATTTGGAAGCTGTTAGGGTTAGTCACATTGAGGGCAAGCTAGCTTGACAACATGAGCAAGTTGTCTTGAAGAAGCTGGGTATGAGTTCCATGCCTTAGTTAAGTTTTTTCCTCCTGAATGTCAAAAAGAGCTTGACTCGTTCTTGTTTCAAAGTGTTAAGCTGAAATTTTGTGGTGTTTCATTGGCCCCTCTTTGTTGACGTCTAGAGGAATCCACCCAAGAGGCGTCAACAAAGAAGTACAAAACACCATGATCGACCTGGCACCAAGCATTGTCCATTGACCCTTGGCCAGATGTCATTGCACTGTGTTCAAAGCTACATTGGATTGAGGGAAATGTGGTTTAAGATGAACGGGGATTGGTTGTAACCATAGGAATCAAGAGTTGATCTAGGGATATGATTGTCGTTGGGATTATGAGATAGGAATTTTCTCATGTGAACAAGCTATATCTTTGGTCTTTTTCAATAGCCAACATTTAGCAGACTTGGATCCAAGACATAGGAAGTGCGTTCTTTGGAGAAATAGGACTCATAAAGAGTGTTTATAGGGCCCATGGTAAATAGCCAAAGCCACGCAATGATGTACAACATGGTCTCTTTGAGACACACGTGTAACTTTTTTTTCAATACAATTGCCTTCTCACTTGGGGCTTGTATGAGAATGACCAATAGTCTTTTGTTTATGATGTCAACGGGGTCTTGAAGACCTTTTCTCTTTGACCCTTTTGTTCTTTTTCTTTCTTTTTTGTCTGTTTCTTCTTTTCCTTTTTTTTCTTTTATCGTTTTCTTTTCTTTTATTTTCTTCTTTTCTTGGTCTTTTTGAAAGAGCATGATTTTTGTACCGTGCTCGTGTTTGAGCACTAGCATTTTATGTCATGCATTGTGTACTGTGTCTTGCGTTGTGACTACTGAGGGAGTTACAGTGTGCAATAGCATGTCAAGAGCTTTGGGTGAGTAGGATACAATATGTCTAGGGGATGTAATTGAATAGGATAAGGGGGCATGCTGGGGAATAGGGGATGTATCAGGAGTTGGAAATGTACTTATGAGTGGATTGATTAACCCAGTTACAAGTGTCAGGAAGAATGTGATACCTTCTCGTCATGATGAAGTGCATCCATGCACGAACACCTTAGGCATGTCATCCTACAAACACAACGCCAAGGGGACAAGAAAACCACAAATGATCCAGTTAGAAAAATACTTTAAACTTGAATGTAGCCAATGAAATGGAGCCCTCATGTGGAGTTTCAAGGAAAACAAAATCTTGAACAACATCAGTTTCATCCAAGTCTATGTGACAAATCAGGCGGTAAGTTTTTGGTGAGAACATATTGCCGGCTGTAGTAGGATGTATTTTCAAATGATGCCACATTGTTGATGATGTCGCCAGTTTGTAGTCTTAGCAGACTATTATGGATTAGTTTCACGTCATAATCATTTGGACATCGCTAGTTTATCATCGTAGCGGACAGTGCAATGCTAGTTTATAGTCATGGTGGACTATGAAGAGGCAACCTAGTTTATAGTCTTAGTGGACTCTAGTGGATAAGCATGGTAGTTTAGTGTGATACTGGATAGAGCTTTGTGGTGTTAGTTTACTGTCATGATGCTATGAAATTCTATGGTGCTAGTTTTAAGTCATAGCTCTAGGACTATTCTGTGGTGCTAGTTTTAAGTCATAGCTCTAGGAATGTTCTGTGGTATCATTTTTATGTCATGATGCCAGGACTGATACGTACCTTAAGCTCATCAGACGTAGAATGGTTTTAGGTATACATGATTTGTAGGATTGGTGAACTTGTTTCTGTCCATGTCGGTGAGTTTCAATGCTCCGTTATCATATGTCTTGATGACTAAGTAAGGCCCTTCCCAGTTAGTTGAGAGTTTTTCTTAGTGTTCGTGGATGACCTTGAAAACTAGGTCACCTTCCTTGATCGGCCGTTTATGTGGATCATGTTGATGATGTCGTCGTCGTTGTCTCTAGTACCATTCGATTTGATCAAGCGCTCGTACTCTTTCTTCCTCCACCAAGTCAAGGTCAATAATGCGTAGCTCATTGTTCTGACCTTCATCGAGGAGGCTAAAGAGCATTATCCACAACAAGGGAACTTGTAACTCCAAAGGTAACACAGCTTCAGATCCGTATACAAGGCTATATGGCATCTTACCTATGGACGTTCGATGCCTTGTTCAGTATGCCCATAATGCATAGATTAACTACTCATGCCATCATCTCTTGCTTTGATTCAAAATTTTTTTGAGCACCATGATGATCATTTTGTTCGTAGACTCCACTTAACCATTGCTTTGTGGGTAATATGGTGATGAAAATCAGTTTTTAATGCCTAGGCTTTCACAGAAGCGTTTAGTATCTATACTGCTGAACTGTGGCCCATTATCAGTGACTATGGTCATTGGGATACCAAAGCAGGTCACGATATTTTCTAATATGAAATTGCAAACATGTTTAGACGTGGTTTTCCTAAGGGGGATATCTTCTACCCATTTTGTGAAATATTCAATTGAAATGATGATGAAGCTATGTCCTACTGAAGATGATGATGTTATCAGCCCAATGATGTCTAATCCCCATTTTTGGAATGGCCATGTGGTTTGTGCTGTATGCAACTCATTAGGTGGCACATGTATTAGGTTACCATGCCTTTGGAAAATGTTACATTTCCTAACCCTGGAGAATAAATCATACTCCATGTGTGGCTAGTAGTAGCCCAAACATCTAATTTTCATTGCCATTTCTTTGGGTGCTATATGCCCTCTGCAAAGTCCTTCGTAAACCTGTTCCACGATTGTTTGGTTGTCAACGCTATAGACGCACATCAACAGGATGCCTTCATAGAATCTATGACACAAGGTGTCACCTATTAATGCATATTGCCAAGAGCATTTTTGCATCACGTCCTTTAGGGCACTCATCAGATGTTGTGGCGGTTCACCTTGTAGAAGGTACTCTTTTACGTCATCATACCATTCTATTGCTTGTGTAGTGCTGACGAACACTATGGGTATTTCGTTGAGAGCATCGGTTATAGGTTTTGCACAATTTGTTATGGAACTAGGCAAAGCATGGAACATCCTAGGTGCCATGTTTAAGGCTAGTGTAGCAAGTGTATCGGTGATGGTGTTTTCATTCCTAGGAACATGTTGGACATCTACGTTGATCAATTTTTTAGTAAGTGTTTAGTTAGGTCACAGTATGGTTGTAAGTGAGAATCTTTGCATGTGTAGACCTCTATGACTTGATTGATTACTAACTGTGAGTCACCTTGAACTACAAGATGTGTGATTTCCGAAGTTAGTGCTGCTATAAGACCTCTAAGAAGACCTTCGTACTCTACCACATTGTTGCTACAAGGGAAGTTTTGTCGATAGGAAAAGGGAAAAATTTATCTAGAGGGATATGTTACGACAGTTGCAACACTTCCTCCTCAGGAGGTTGATGCTCCATCAAAATACAGGATTGCATCGTAGTTATCGGGCACTGTGTCTATGCTGTTAATATTATCATCAGGGAATTCGGAGTTGATTGTCGCTTGATCTTGTATGGGTGATGCAATCAATTGATTGGTTATTGCTTAACCCTTAGTGGAAGATTGAGCAACATAGCATAGGTCAAACTCTGTAATCATCACCTTCCATCTAGCTATCCTACATGATTCATAGATGTTGTTGGTGATAGCTCAAAGCACGTTGTCTTTGGAAATGATATTGACTTGATTACGGAAGAGATAATGTTGCCACTTCTTCAAGGAAAAGACCAGGGTAAGACATGATCTCTCCATGTCATTGTATTATTGTTCATAAGCAACTAAGGGCTTAAATAGTAAACAGGGATCTCGATTCCATCTTCTGGTTTTTGACAAAGCATAGACACAATAGATAGCTCGGATGTTGCGAGGTAGATGTAAAAAGGTTTATTTCTTTACAGGGGATGAACTATCGATAGTTGAGCCAACTCCATTTTTATGTTCTCAAAGGCTTCTTGCACTATTGGGTCCATTGAAAATGTGCATTCTTTCGTAGTACGTGCTACATGAGTTTCAACTTATCCTTTAGTTTTGCGATAAAGCGTCTGATGAATTACAGTCTACCTTGCAAACCACATAATTTGGTAAGGTTCTTAGGTGGTTGCATGCTGGTTAATGCTTTAACCTTATCGGGGTCTACTCATATCCCTATTTCTGAGACTATGAAGCCAATAATTTTTCCCATTTTAACTCCAAAGATGCATTTCTTTGGGTTAATTCTAAGGTTGTATTTAAGACAATGTTTGAGTATCAAGTCTAAGTCCTTTGTGTGTTGCTTAGTTTTTTTTGACTTGATTGCGATGTTGTCTACATAATCATTGAGTGAATCAAGCATATAATTGCTAAATATATATGTCATTTCTCGTTGATATGTAGCACCTACGTTTTTGAGATTGAATGGCATCATTGTATAACAGAACGTGCCCCAAGGTGTCATGAAGGTTGTCCTGACTTGGTGTTCTGGGTTGATTTTGATTTGGTTGTCTCCTGAGAATCTATCCATAAAGGATAAAAATGCATGCCTAGCAGTTGAGTCAATGAGTTGATCGATACTAGGTAGCAGGAAGTCATCCTTTATAGTGGCTATGTTGAGGTCACGGAAGTCAATGCATATGCGAATGTTGTCATTCTTCTTGGGGACTACAACAATGTTGGATACCCAATCGGCATAGTCAATAGCTCGGATGAAACTAGCTTGGTAGAGCTTTGCAATTTTGTTACGAACTGCCAAATCCATCTCAAGTTTAACCTTACGTGCTTTCTGCTTTACTAGTCTAAGTTTTTCGTCGAGGATGATGTTATGCTGGATGATTCGAGGGTCTAGTCCTGGCATATCGGTATATGAACAAGTGAATGTTTTGATGTTGTTCTTCAGCACTTGTGTAATGTCATTGGTAAGTTGTGGATTTAGTAGAGTACTCAATTTTAAGGTTTTAACTTTGCCACTAGACATAGTGATGGGGACTTCAACAAGGGGATCTTCAGTGATGTTGTTGGCTTCTAAGTCCAAATTTTTAGTCGTACCCTCAGGGCAATCTGATGTTTCTTAAGTGGATGCCACAAAATTAGCATAAGTAGATGAGTCTAGATCTAAGGATTCTAGATTAATCGCTCTTTTTATGGCCCCGTGAGGTCCATTGATAGAAAACATTGAAAAGAGGTTCTTGTTGTCCATATGCTGATTCATGCCAATTTAAATTGGGAGCATCGTGAGTGAGATTGTTGATGGGGGAGTTGCTATATAAACTAGCTTTGTGTAATTAATTTATGTCTTGATGAAACTATGGCATGCAAGAGTAGTTTAACGTCATACGTAGACGCGTGGCAGTTTTAGGCCTTACCGGGCCATATGGCAATTTTAGGGCATACTAGGCCATATAGCAGTTTTAGGCCGTACTGGGCCATATGGCAGTTTTAGGCCATACCAGGACATATGGCAGTTTTATATTTCATGTGAATACTAATGCTATAATTTTTCCATGATTTTTGAATTTTCAATTCTCATACTTTGTTTTGTCTTTAATGCTTAGGCGTTAATGCATAAAAAGGAATAGAAGAAACTATCCTAAGAGCATGAAGATGAAGACAATGTAGGAAATAATAATAATAATAATATAAAACATCCAATGAGAAAAATGCAATGCAGCCACATGGAATAGGTTGAACCATGGTGAAAGGGTATTGAAAAGTGTGAAGTGTGAGTTAGCGTCAGAGCATGAGTAACTAGGTGCATAGCGCTGCATGAGTTACAGGGCAGTGTGTGCAGTGTGAGCAGTAGGAATTCAGGGCAGCTTAAGCAGGATGAAGGGCAAGAGAGGGAAAGAACAAGGAAAAGAGAAGAAGTAGTCAGTCTTGGCATTCATGGTGGAGAGTGAAGAACTGCTCCAACGCCTTCCTCAACCCAGGATTTCTTCATGGGCTGGGACTCTGCACAGGTATGTTTTCTTCCACTCTTGCCTAGTGCAGTGTGAGCAACCGCATAACCCGTTAGGACCACCGTTTTGATAAGATTTTGGAGTGAGAGTGATTTGATTTTGGTTTTGGGACTCCTGGCTTGATTTGTTTCATGTTATGTCTTGGATTTTTGTCATAATTTTGGGATATCTGGGGCATTACAGGGTTTTTGGGGCTTGTCATTTTTTGGAATTGCTATTTTTCTTTGGGCCTTGGCATGAGTTGCAGGGACACGTATGTGCCCTAGCATGAATTGCAAGGACACGGGTGTGGCATGAGTTGAATTGTAGGGATGCGTGTGTGTCCTAGCATGAGTTTCAGGGATGCGTGTATGTGCCCTAGCGACCCAGGGCACACCAAAACCTACAAATTCATTTTTTGATAGGGAAACATGAGCCGTTTGAACCACCACATTTTGGTATTTTTGGCATGATTTTGATTTTTTTTGGACTAATGGCATTTCTTCGTTGCATTTTGAGGGCATTTGTAGATGTGAGTTATCTAAGGAACGATTAAAGGCGTCAGTTACAGGGTTGCAGGGTGCCAGGATGCAAGTTGCAGTGTGAGCTACGGGGAGTGCAAATTGCAGCGTGAGCTACCAGAATGTAAACTGTAGCATGAGTTGCGAAGAGTGCAAATTGTAGCGTGAGCTGCCAGAATGTAAACTGCAGCGTGAGCTGCGAAGAGTGAAAATTGCCAAATTTCCACATGAGATGCAAGGGAGGTTGAGGATAGCATGAATTATGGGATACTCACTACTTGTCAGTGCTATGTTTCTTGGAACTAAGTGATTTAAATGTTTTTTTGCAAATGTTGATTTCATATTTCTTGTAAAGAACTATTATCTAATGTTTAACGGATCCCAATGTTCCCCAGTGAGCATCAAATACACCAAACGAATACTGGTGTTCTTTTCTCATGGGGTTGTCTTGTGTGTGTGTTGAATGTTATTTACTTGTTAGGTTTATTTATTTATTTTGTATTTATTTTTAATTTATATGTTTTATATATTTTAAGTTATTTACCTAAGGTTCTGGCTCTATGCAGGGGACCTAAGCCTTTTCTCCTTGTGGTCGAACTTTTGGGTGTGCTATCTTGGTTTGGCCCTTTGGAACCGAACATGCCCAGTTATGACATGCGAATCGGGGCGCATGTAATATGGTTTTTTCTGAATGTTGGTGGATTTTTATCATTTATTTTGAAGAATTTCATCATTGTCATATGGTCTCATTTGAGTGAGTAACTGACTCGTGATATTTTTGAGACTATGTTGCTTGGCTCAACACAAGGTATGTTAGATTTTGTTGTTGACATAGATGAGGGACCATATATGGTCGAGGGGGATGCTCCCAAAGGTCCTAGACCTACACGTCCTTTGACCCGTGTGTGGGGATTATCATCTTGCAGCCATTACAATAGTAATAGCACACTTTTTCTAGCCTGCTGTGTACATACACTATTCCAAAATCTGCCTGGAACAGTATACAAAGTAGACAGGTATGCTCTTTTTATACTTGTACTAGCTTTAGTTCCTTTAGTGTTATATCATTGCTTATGTATGAATACTTTTTTTTTGTAGGCCCCGTTTTGCTGAGCATGGATTGCATGAGAATGATAGCGGGCTTGCTTTAGCACGCACAACCTTGGAGGGGTTCATGATGGGCCCCACTCTTCATGTTGCGGTGCTAGGCCAGACCAAGGATACTATTTTCAATTATCCTAGGCAATTTTCGAGGGCTCTTGAATGTTGTCAAGTTTGTGGCTGGCTGAATGAGGACTGGTCCCCTAATGGGCCTATTTTTTTCAAATGGTTGATCTTGCAGCAAGTGTGCCTACTCCATTTGCTAATGGTAAATGGTTGTGTTCCAGGCTTGGTTTTCATATGTGTTACATCATTGCTTATCATATTCTTAATTTTTTCTCAATCTCTCCTTTGTCATTTCTACAGTGGTTGTTCCCTTTGATGAGGTTACCATCATATCCGGGTGCACTGAGGCCACTCTCTTTATGAAGTTTGGAGAGATAGAGGAGTCACAACGGTGGTTGCACAAGAAGGTACTTAAACAAATCATTAGCCGTCTTACCAATGTGGGCTTGATTGACCTATTTACTACCTTGACTCCTAACATCCTGTAACCGAAATGGTTTCCATTGTTGACTCTTTTAATGATGATGTCTCCTATTTTACTACATGAGTTTGGGATGTTAAGGTGTCTTTCCACCTAACTACCGAATTCTTTTTCGATCTTTTCGGTGTAACAGTAGATGGTTCTAAGGTGGTAGTGGATAGAGCAACTAGATAAGGCCATGTGATCAAGGAACTTGAACACTGGCTAGGTGTACCAAGGGGTCCTAAGGGCTTTGCCATAAAAGCCAATACTAGCTTGATGGAGGTAAATTTTCTGTACCCACTCTTTAGAGCACGAGCGTTCCCTAAGTCTCTTTCCCAAGCAAGAAGTCTTGGGATTGAGTCTACACATGTTATGTGCTCAGTCTTGGAGACTGGTCTGTGCTACAATTGGGTGCAGTTCCTTGTATTAGGTCTCCATGAGGAGATCATTAGGCTATGTTCCAATGTTGATGCTAAATCCCACTTTACCTTTGCCTTTTTCGCGAGCTATCTCCGTACGTTTGCCGAGTTCTTAGTGGTCTATGGAGATAACCATTATGTGTTAAGGGATCATTCATAGTTCTCTCGCCCATGGATCTATCATTTATTTAACACCACTAGATCCCAAGATCCACCTGAATGCATCGAGGAATAAGTCTCTGTCACAATAGGGGATGCATCCAGTCATTCCCACCATTCGCGTGATAGCTTGGGGTTGGAACCACCTAAACTGCATACAACTATTAGGAGAGCTGAGCACTTGATTCAGGAGACTATCAGGAAGGAAAAGGCTAAGGTGAAAATGGTTGAGCATTCAAGAGAACTTGCTACAGAGGCAAGACCACCAAGGGCAAAGAAGATTCGATTCATCTTGCCAGGAGCAGGTAAGTATTTTTTTGCTTTAAGTGTTTTTTATCACTTTTTGAATTTATTTGCCTACTTAAATATGCATACCTATTATGTCATGATAACCTTAGATTTATTGGTGCTAACAGAGGATACCCCTAAGAGGGAAAAGGAAGAATTAGCTCCAATGGGTGAGCTTGAAATGGTTATCACTGGGTATGATGAAGAGGAGGAAATGAGAGAAGAGGCAGTTGAGGCTATTTCGATCTTATGGGAAGAGGATGAAACAAACACCATGGGAGTAACCCTTGCAGAGGCTTTAGATGCCATTAAGCATTCAAGCGAGGAGAAATGTGTTTTTGACAGTTTCTTTGATGGTTCTCTATACCTTGGTGATCTGCCTGAGCTGACCAGCAAAGGGCTCCCTGGTACATTTTCTTAGTTTGATCTGCATTTCGTACTTCTTAGCTTTATACATCATTTTGATTATCATGACTCTTCCTAATATCAAACATAGATGCTGAAGTGCTTGAAGCACATGCATCTCAGGTGGATGTGTCGAAGTTACAAGCCCTGGCTAAGGTGCCTTCCCATATAGATTCGACATCTACTAGTCAGTTGAGGTTGTGGCCTGAGATGGCGAACAAAGTAGACTTTGTTATGGGCATCGTCAACGATGTTGTTGCTCATCTGCAATGGGCTCATCCTAAATTAGGTGTGTACTTTATACGAAGTGCCTGAGTTCATTATGTTTTTCCATCTATTAGATATCTCTTATTAGCTCATATGTATGATGTTTGTACTTGTAGGTGAAAATATTCAATGGATTCCTTCCGAGGCTACCCATATTGATGGTCTCTCAGAATTGCCCAAAGATATTGAGCAAATCCTAAGAGGGATTTATGATGCAGTTTCAGGTTGTGTTGTTTTGAATGCCAAGTCTCTCTGGACCTGCAGGCACTCTATTGAATACTTATGGCTTGAAGTTCAAACATTGAAAGAAAATTTGGTGAAAGTGACAGAGGAGAGGAATGAATTGCAAGCCTGTTATGATTTTGCCTCTACTTGATTGGTCGGTGATAGTACTTGGCATACATCCGAGATCACCTATGCACGTTATTGGACAAGCTTGAATAACAAGGTGCAGGCGATTCGGGATCTGGCCAAATAGAGGGCCCAGATGGATTTATTGAATAAGAAGTGCCATGACTGGAAATCCTTTACATCCAAAGTACGTAAATGGGGCCAGGATCAGAAAGATCATAAGCACCAATACAAAAAATGGTTGAAGGAGGAATCAGTTGAACATCATCGGTTGGAGATGTTTGTGGAGGGGTTAGGTTTGCACTCTTTTTATGACAAGTTTGTTGAGTGTACAAAAGTGGAGGGGTCTCCTGAGAGATCCATTACCACTACCTATGGGGAAGATTCAACAAGTATTTTTTCTCTTGAGCGCCCTTCCTGGTCTTCAGTGGAAAAGGGTAAAACCTTAACCAATATCGACCTCGGACTTGAGAAAGACTGGGCATGCGTGCCTGAAGAAGAGATTCTACGATGCCTGGAAGCTAATCTCAAGCCTTCCCACCTATGAGTGTTTTAATCCTATATTTTTTTATTTCTTTTATTCATCCCCCCCTTCTTAAAGTATTTTTCACTTTTAATCTACTAGTTTGTGTTTACTTATTTTGTTGTTTTTATTTTGTTTTAGGGACATGGTGGTGAGGCTGGCCCTAGTGGGATGGGATCTGATGACGTAGAAGAGTTTGGGGACCAGCCCTCTCTTAATACTAATGCATAATTTGTCTTGTTAGTCTTGTCAGTCTTTTCAGTTTTTTTGGTTTTTTGGCTGGTTTCATTGATTTTTTTTATTTGAATGTATGAGGACAGATGTAACATGGTCATGGTGTAATATGTCATCATCCTATTGCCATGTTAACACTCCATATTACATATATTTATATATTTTTTTTCTTTTTTGAGTTTATTTGTGAACGTAAATGTAAACTAGAATCATGTCTAGTAAACATAAAATAAATAGAAATTGTAATTTGCAGAATGTAAATGATAATGACGTAGCAAAGTTTTGGTAAACTGAGGATGTACTGTGCTCTATTTTAAAGCCATTTTGGACCATGCGTATCAGTTTAAATTCATGATGGATTATTGCATCTTTGTTAAAGAAACGGAAGAGACTATAGTTATTTCAGTAAATTTTAAAAGAACCAGTCATTTCTGATTGTGGCTAGTTTAATGTCATTGTATACATTTGGTAGTTTAACGTCATTTCGGATGCTTGGTAGTTTAATGTCATTTTGGACGTTTGGTAGTTTAACATCATTTCGGACGTTTGGTAGTTTAATGTCATTCTCGATGTGTGATGGTTCATCTTAGTTCTTGATCTATTTCTTTCATTTTCTTAATTTGTTGTGAAGCATGAGATGTGTAGGCATGATTTTGTACTCGCCATCCCCCTCACTGGATACGTCAAAGGGTAGTTCTAACCAAGACACATCTACGGGAATGGCTCCTATGTCTACATCTTCTGATGCTTCTTCTATTTTAGGAAGGTCGCAGGTTGGAGATTGACCAATGTCTAGGGTTTCACTAGTGGTGTCTTGCTTAGGTTCAAAGAGTTCAACCTCTGACCCCTGGTTCGTTCCTACTTGTGAGGAAGTAAATGACGTTGTCGCATCCCCATGTATGATGATTTCACCACCCTCATAAGGTAGGTGAATTTCTTGATGGATCGATGATGATATGGCTTTTAGTTGAGCTAACCAAGGTCGTCCCAAAATCAGATTGAACCCCAACATCTCATCAACAACTACAAATTTGACCAATGTGGGGAACCGGTCCCCTGCTATGAAATCCAAGGTAATCATGCCTTTTACCACGACATAGGAACCACTGAAGGATTTCAAGAATGATGTTGTCATTGTCCATATTTGTTCCATGAGGCCCAGTCATTCAATGACTGGGAAACGTATTACATTTGTTGTCACCCCGTCATCGACATGCACCCTATGTATCTTAAATTGGTTAACTTGTATCATTATAAACATAGGGGCGGTAGTAACCTCTCCCATTTTTTCGTCTTGTTTAATGTCATTAGCATGAAATCCTAGATATGTGGACCTCGATTCTTGATGTGGAGACAATACGACGTATATAGATGGTTCATTTACAGGTAGGTATTCAGTAACGGGGATTGAAGTCAACATACGCACTAGAGCTTCCCAATGTACCAAGGAGGTCATTACTAGGTCATACAGACTTAGGGAGGTGTTCTTTTGTTTTAAGGCCTATGTAACCTGGGTTAGGACACTGGCCAAGTCTTTTCTATTTGGAGTGTTTTTATCTGTTGAGACTTGATCCATTTGACCCAACATTTGTATCTCTTGCGGAAGATTTTTTGCATTATTTGCTATAGCTGTTGGGTTTGGGACACTAGATACTCCCGAGTTCTTGTCTTAATGACTCGTGCTAGGCTGATCAGTAACTGGAATCATAGGGATAGCATTCAACAGTGTGGGTTTTGGCAATCCTAACTCATGACCATGACCTTCTTTTGCCAAACGTTCCCTGGTCATTCTGTCGACGAGGCATTCTCATGAGGGTTGCAGGGGAACTATTGGGGAAAGTACATCAGAGTGTTTTAGCATTTGGATTACAAATGGAACAGGTTGGGTTTGCAATGGCACATTTGTTGTTGCAACCGTAGGGTGTACTCGGATGACAAATGGTTTTCGCGATGTAGGAGGTGTATGTATGGCAAAAGGAGCTTGTGGAGGTGTTAGTGTAGATACATTTTCAGCAGGCACACGAATCACAAAAGGCCTTCGTGGGATGTCTTGTTCATTGCCGACATGGATGGTGTTAATCACATAGGGTGACTCTTTGGTGTTAAGAGGATCTTTGTAGACCCCCATAGACTAATTTTGAGGTCTTACTGGGCTGGCTTCATCAAAGACTATCTCACCCCTATCAATCATACATTGTATGTCTTATTTTAGGGTAAAGCAATAGTCGGTTCCATGCCCACATCATTGGTGATACTCACAGAATCTATCTAACCTAAAACCTCTTAGAATAGGGGGTTCATTAGTCATTTCCAACATTGGGTTTTTAACCAATTCATAGTATCGATCGTGTTTTTGAGATGCTGCAGGAGACATCTTCTTATGTTGAATCAACCCAGCCTTTAGAAGTTGGTCCAGTAGTTGAGAAGGCTTCATGGGTAAGGGTGTGTACTGGGTAGGGTCTTTTCGTTCTAAGGTACGAGTATAACTCGTGTTAGCAGTTTGGGTAGAGGGGGGTTTAGGTGTAGGTGTAGGAGTAGTTCTTTCGTGACTAGTGCAGACGGCGGGTTGTTTCCCTTTCTGCCCTGCATTGTTGGGTCGAAATGTCTCTGCCACTACTGCAACTATTTTTTTAGACTTTTCTTTATCTTTTTTCATATGTTGGCTTTTGAAAGTTAGGTAAGCTAGGTCATGACTTGTCTATGATGCCTCTTCTATGTTTTTGATTTGGACAAACATCTGACTCAAAGTGAGAGCATTCAGATAATAGAGTTTTGACTTAACAAAATCATTCGCGACAGTCTTGAGGATTGTAAGTAAATACATTTCTTGGATAGGCTCATGAAGTTTGTTAAGGGTAGTTCTCCATATTTGGATGAATTTTTGTATGGGCTCTAATGGCGCTTGTTTTATTTGGATTAGACTGTCTAGCGTGGCCTTAGGCTTTAGGTTATACTTAAAACGGGTAACGAATTGATGTAACAAATCCTCTAGAGAGAATATGGAGTTACATGATAGGGCTCGGTACCAATCTAAGGCTCTTCCAATTAAGAACATGGAAAATACACGTAGGATTGCATGAGGCCATGCTTGAAGTAAAAGACACTCTAATCGGAATGTCACTACGTGAGCATTTGGATCTCCCTCTCCGTTATACTTGGTCAGTTGCAGCAATGAAATTCCTTTTGGTAAAGTTAAGGGTGGCACTGAAGAGCTAATTGGATCATCTTGATAAAAGTCCAACACCTTGACTTCTTCAGTGTTTGCAATTTTAAGGCACTTTACTTCAACGATTAATGCTTGCATCATTTTCTTAGCATCTGCCCATTCTTGAGCTCTAGGTGGACCGACTAGTTGGTTAGATTGCGCATGATAATAGTTAGATTGTTGTGTGCTTTGTGGGAAAGAGGACTATAGGGTTGTTGATGGTTGTGCTTGAGGGACATTCACAGATGGGATTGCAACGGGTGGTATGCCATGCTGAGCAAGTTGATGTTGTTGAATGATAGGTGCGTGCCACTACCCGGTTACGAGTTGTGAGGAAACACCATAAACCTGTTGAGTTGAAGTAGTGAAAGGTGTTCCTTGGATTTGCACTAATGGTATATAATGGGCAGATGTAGAAGCGGGTATTATGGATGGCATCCTAATTATTTGGGGTCAGAAGGTCGCTCCCATATTAGCTTGAGAGGGTAGTTGTTGGGATTGTCCTTGCGAGATGGAGGGTAAAGTGGTAATCGGAGGAATAACAAGGATGGGCATAGTGAATGGGGTGTTGGTCGTAGGGAAAACAGGAATGGAGGTGGGTGCTTCCTATTAAGAAACAAGTGCTGGAATGTTTGTAAATGCATGAAGAGGCATAGTATCTCCTGTGAAAGGGTGGAATAATGGGTTTGCGTAAGTATGAGTACTGAGAGTGTGGTATGAATCCCCATGTTCAGATTGAGTTGCAAAATCATCTTCCTCATCTCCATTTTGAGGCTCTACAGTGGGTTGTCGCAAGGTTTCATTCCTTGCCATGAGAAGTTGGGATATGAGTTCGTGGTGGGATTCAGAGAGGGGAATCACATCATATGCTGAAAGGGTAAAGTTATGGCCTCCCTTATAGATGAGTTCATAATGTTTTTTTCTTCCATTTCCATGCGATCAATGGGTAGGTTAGCTTCGATATTTACGTAGATGAAGTTGTATTATTCTGGGGTGAGAATTGTATAGGCGGGGTCTTTGCCTTGTAACCTAAGTGACCAACAAGGTGGCCCTTGAGGGTTCATCTCTCCAACGGTGACTATGGGTTCAGTTGCAGTCACAGGATTTGAGATTTCGGCATTAAGGTCTGAAATGAGAAATGCTGCTTTGATCTAAGAAGATTCCATGTGTGTAAGCTAGGCATATGCAAGCTAGCTTGTGTAAGCTAGTGTATGCAAGCTAACTTGAGCAAGCTGGGCATATGCATGCTGAGCTTGAGCAATCTAGGCATATGCAAGCTGAGCTTGAGCAAGCTAGGTGTGAACGTTAGCATGAGTGCAACTTGAACATGCGTACGCTAGTTTGTGTGTAGTGTATGCAAGCACAATGTACATGCAGCGTAAGCGCAGTGCGGTGCAACGTGTGTGAGTGACGTGCGTGCATAGCGTGTGTACACCAGACATGTGTAGCAGCATGTATACGCTGCTTCGGATTTTGTAGGGTATGTTGTTTCATATTTTAGTAGCATTGGGCTTTACAGCGTGTGTACGCTGCGTTGGGTTTTCATACTGTGTGCACGCTATACTTAATATTTTTCAGTAACTGTTACAGGATTTACTACATTCGCAACAACGTACAAATTTTTGCAAGGATTTAATTCAATCGTGAATGGATTGGTGTGGTTTAAGTAAGCTAAGCTTATGTTCTACACCTAATCTACACCACACATGAAAGGTAATGGAATCAATGTTTTATTGGGATGGAAAACAAGATCGTCCCTCCTTCTAGCACCAATTTCTATACCGTCCAAAATCATCGGTGTAAGGCTCGAGGAAAACAAATGCTAAAAGATCTCCGGAGAGATATAGATGACTTTCCTTGGTGTGAGGGAAAGCTGGAAAAATGAAGGCAGAGTGCCTTGGATGGTCTACACGCAGATCAACCAAGGACTTCCCTGAGCATACGCTATGGCCTATGTTGGGGTTATCGTCATGAAATCTAAAATGAAGAGCGTAATGCAACGAAACGTAAACGTGAATGTAGCATGAAAACATAAATAGAATATGCAGAAACGTGCAATAAAATGGGATAACATAGACAATGAACCAGAATAGCACAATGGAAGGCAAAAATGAAATTGTATTGTATTAATTAACATAATGTGCACTGGTCAAAACATAGTTGCGAGTCTAGATTGCAAGTCAGACATTAAGCTCCGATGTGTAGTGTTTGTAGGCACTAGGGATCGTGTGCGTCTAGGCCCAGGATTACTAGTTTTCTTTTCCAAATTTTTGCCAACACCGTTTATGTCAATGAACATGGTAGTTATACATTTTTCTAGGCTCGGAAGTAGGATTTATGAATGAGGCCAATGGCTGTGAGATCCGAGAAAAATGGATTGTGTGACAGGTGTACATGGGCAGACTATGATCTAAACCGGATGCACTATATTTTACAATCTATTCTAGCTTGCGCAAGCTAGCTTATGCCCATGTACAATTTGTAGTGCAAGAGCTTGACCAGCTTAGAAAATGTGAAAATTTTACAATGATTGATAATGTACAACAAGAGATCTTGATTTCGGCTCTCTTGGAATCTCTGGATCTGTAGACAAACTACTATTGGAAATCTTTTTCCTTCATCAAGGTTGCCAGCGTGCATTGATCTTGTCCTAGCATGTCCTCGGTGTGCATCTAAACTGTTTTGCTTGCTCGTGACTAGTGCTCATGCTAGGCTCATGCTGCCAACGTGACCCTAGCATGACCTCAGTGTGACCCCAGTGTGACCTTGGCTTGTGTGACCAAAAATGATGCGTTTTGTGCCAAAAATCCACCTTTAAGACTTATTTTTGAAGTGCAACTGCTACCTGACCTTGAGGACATCCTGTATGTTTAATTTGAGCCTATCTATGCTTGGATTTGGGCCACTTTTGATAGCTCACATTGGGCTCACGCTCTCAGCGTGACTCTAGTGTGACCCCAGTGTGACTAGTTGGAAGTACACATTTTGAGCTGAATTTTGACCTTTGACGCCTGTTCTTTGAAGTGAAACTACTACCTGCTCTCTAGGGTGGCCTGGATGCTGAATTTGGGTCTGTTCTTGTGTTGATTTGAGCCACTTTTGATAGGTCACACTGGGCTCACACTGTCAGTGTGACCTCAGCATGACCCCAGCGTGACCAAGCCAAAATGCCATGTTTCATGACCAAACTTTGATTTTCTGGGACCTGTGAACAAGTAGAACTATTTCTTGTCCTTGGGGGTTGAGTTGATGCTGAAAATTGTGCTTGGGGTTGCTTGATTTGACCTATTTTTGTTTGGTCACGCTGGGCTCACACTGTTAGCGTGACCCCAGTGTGACCTAGTCATGAGTAAACAAATCATGTGATTTTGAGCTTAATTTTAGAGGTTCTATAGGCTGAAACTTGGAGCAGCCATCAGTGGGCCCAGATGGGACCTTGCTTGTCAAATTAGGATTGTTTTGACCTGATTTGGAAGCTATCAATGTTGGTCACATTGAGGGAAAGCTAGCTTGACAGCATGAGCAAGCTGGCTTGAGAAAGCTTTCTTGAACAAGCTGGCTTGAAGAAGCTAGGCATGAGTTCCATGCCTTAGTAAAGTTTTTGTCTCCTGAATGTTAAAAAGAGCTTGAGTCATTCTTGTTCGAAAGTGCGAGGCTGAAATTTTGTGGTGTTTCAGTTCCCACCATCAAACCCCAAGTGGGTGGAAGGTCTGTACATTGTAGCACCCCGATGACAAAAGGATGTCTAGGTTGCTATTATCATGATGTGCTACAGGGCCCTAACCATGAAGGGTGTTGTGGACACCTAAGGTGGTACCTAGATGAAAAATGGGAATTGTGAATTGGTTGATTCCAAGGCCCTAGTGTTACCAAAGGGCACACAAACCACAAATGGTTCATGTGCCAGTTCTACGTCATCACCAAAGCTAATGGCATTGATAACATAGCCTACAACACTAGTGTTAAGATGATCTTTGTAGACCTTCATTGGTTGGCTTTTTGAGTGCATGGTATTGCTATCATCAAGGAGTAGTTTTCCTTGCTTGATCATGCATTGAATATCACCTTTAAAGCCAAGTAATAATCCATATCATGGTCGTGTAGTTGGTGATAGTTGTAGAGTTTATCAAACTTGAAGCTTTTAGGGATCGGGGTCTCATTCGACATAGCTACTAAAGGGTTTTTAAGGACCTCATAGTATTGTTGGTGGCACTTACAAGCATCCTCAGACATTTTCTTATGTTAGACGTGACTAGCACAAAGTAGTTGGTTCAAAAGCTTAAATAGCTTAATGGGTAACAGGGTATATTTTGAGTGATCTTTAAACTCAAAGTTTGGCCTTTGGGTAGCTTATCCCATGGTTGCTAGTGGTGCAAACTAGTTGGTTCCCATAGCACCAAATCCAAATGCTTTGTTGTTGTAGGTTGAGGCCTTAGGTGCCTTGGACATTAGTTTAGCAGTGTTGGGATTAGTGTCATCAGCCACCACTACGACAATTACTATTGCCTTATCCTTTTCCTTGTCCTTCTTCATGTGTGTATTCTTATAGGCCACATAGGCCAGGTCCTTATTGGCCTTTGTTGCATCTTGAATGCTCTTTGTTTGAGAAAAGGCCTAGCTCAGGGAGCATGAGACTAGATAGTACAGATTTAACTTAATGATGTCATTTGTTGCATCCTTAAATATGTCTAGAAGGTGGGTCTCTGTTATTGGCTCATGTATTTCATTCAGTGCAGCACTCCACCATTGAATGAACTTTCGCATGGGCTCTAGGGGGTCCTGCTTGATGTCCATCAATTGATCCAGGTTAGCTTCAAGCTTCAAGTTGTATTTGAAATGAGTATTAAATCAGCTATGCAATTCTTCAAATGTAGATATGGAAGCCCTGGGAAGTTCACAGTACTAGTCAAGCACCTTATTTGTTAAGGACATGGTGAAGACATGGATGATCGCATGTGGCCATGCCTGTAGGGATAGGCATTTAGAGCAGAAAGTCATGAGGTGGGCATTGGGATCCCCCTCACCATTATATTTGGTGAACGAGGAAGCTAGACCCCAAGAGGCAAGATCAGTGACATGACTATAGGACTAATGGGATCATCCTAGTAGAAGTCCATCACGTGGACCATTTCGAAGTTAGTAGCTTTCAGCTACGTAACTTCTTCGATTAATGTTTGGATGAGTTGGAATGCCTAGTCCAAACTCAAGGCAGATGTAACTAGTTGCACTAGTTGCTCTACCTGATGTGCCATTTGAGTGGCCCATAGTCCTACTATGGGATATGCAACCACATGAGATGCTTGTTGTGTGTGCTATTGTGTGTATTATTGCATGTGTAGCCACTATGCCATAGGCATAGAGGATGTGACCCATCACATGGCTGTGCCTTGGGCTATTGTGGGAGATGCCAATGAAATTGGTGGGACAAAGGACACCTGGCTCATATGTGACTAAGAGAAGGGCACCATGTGCACATATGGCTATGTTGGCATCGACTATGCAGACTGGGCTAAGATGATGAAGGGAAAGGTGGAAGATGGTCCTGCACCCTGTTGTACTTCTAGTACTTGGTGGCTTGCCACCACAGGTATGGACCTGGAAGGAAAGAGTGATGTTGTTGCCTCAAAGAAGGTAGATGATTGGGACTAGTATGGGATGAAACTAGAAACAAGTTGTTGGATAGAAGTGTAAAAAGGGTTTCCACTCTTTGAAGGAGCCTCAAATTCATCTTACCCATCTTGCAAAGGCTCATCGTAGTCTATTTTTGCATCATGCTCATTAGGCCCACTCATTCTAATGAGTTGGTCCAATAAACACCAAAAGTTGAAGGTAAGTGGAATAAAAGCATCAATTGTAGCAAGGAATTCCTTTCCATTTTGGTGTATAATCTCAAAGCTTCACTTAGCGTCTACTTCCTAGCAGTCTAAGGATAGACTCACCTAAATTTTTTCATAGAGAAAGTTGTATTTTTCATGATCAAGCACCATGTGCTCAGGTGGTTGATTGCATAGTCTAAGTAACTGCTATTGTGGCAATACAAAATTGAGTGGGGGATCAATCTCTAATACCTGTTGGATAGGGCAGGTCGTCTCTGTGGTTAGAGCAGAGGTTGAAGGTTGTGTGGGATTCATGTTACTATGCTATGTAAAAATTCAAGAAATGATAGTGCTAAATAGAAAATGGCCAAGTGCAAACAACATTGGAAAATGGCTAAGTAAACAAGTGCTGAAAAATTGTGAAAATAGGCCAAAAATGACTAACTTGGAAACACTACTAAAAAAATGATAAACTCTAGTGTTATGATTACTACACTGGAGGTTCTATGCTTTGAGAACTTGTTATGCTCTCCAATGAATCCAAAGTTTTAAACATAATGAATACACCTGGGCTTTCATCTTGTAGGGTTCCCAGGGAATTAACAACTAGGACCAATCTACAACAACCGACTCGCAGATAACTCCTACGTTGACCTAGGATCTAGCTATTATCGTGGTAGGTCTATAGGGGTGTTACATCTACACTAGCTAGAAACTAGTAACAGAGGTGCAGAAAGCACACAGGCCTACCAGTGAATGTAGAAGCAATGGGAGGTCCTCCTTCTAGCACCAAAAATTGTGACGATTGGAAACATCAATGGTTGGAACTCTGAGAGGTTAGTAAATGTATAGCCTAACCTTGAGTCCGTGCAAGGATCATCTTGGAAATAGAGACAAGGTGCCCTAAACTTCCTTATCAATAGAATAGGAACTTACAAGGTGTTAAAATGAATGCATGCAAAACGGGTTTATATGGTGTTGCCAGTTGGTACTAGGGTCGACCAAGCTAGAGTGTAGTGGGGTGTCCTGGCTAAGAAATGGTGATGCAAATGTGCAAATGCTTACCAAATAGTAAGAAAACATGAGCGCTATGTTAAATGCCAAAGAAAAAGTTCTTAAAGATACAATAGAACTTGAGAATGAAAATGCACCACCCCAAACATGGGGGGGGCGAGGTGTTGGGCACCGCGGAGAGCATAGAAATTGCAAGAAAAATGTGAGAGAGGTATGCAATGTATAGGCAAGCATAGTGGTAACGTAGCAGTGTAGTCACAGTCTCTAGGGCATTTGGGATGTGGAACTGGCAGCTACCATGCGAACTGAATTTGTTGGGTTGGCTACTACGGTGTTCTATAGGCAAAGTGGTGAACTGCATGTTGGACAATGTGCACCAGTTGTCCAATGAGGTATTGGAGTGCACCAAAGTGCTAAGTGTGCTTAAGTGTAAGAGTGCCAAAGGATGATGAGCATGCCAAAATGCCCAATGCCCTCTTGATTTATCAACCCCTACAATGTTGTGCATAGGGGTATTTATAGGGTTAGGGTTAGTGCAAAATGAGGATTAGGCATTACATGGCATGAAGGTAGGTGGGGCTATGCTAGACCCAGCTATGCTCCCATGGGAGTAGTAAGTGCTATGCTCTAGTGTACTGCAACAGATCCCCAGAGACAATAGAACTATGACTTTGCTACAAAAACTACATGTGCTAGAGTTTGCATGACCGCAATGCACCTACAAATAGTGCAACAATAGTGCAACTTAGAGGCTACACTTCAGGATTACGTATTCCCCACTTTCAAGTAGGGTTAAGCATAGGTACAATTTTGGGGACTAATAGGGGGTGCAAAAGATATACAAATTGTTGATCTTACTTGTAGGAAGAATGTTAGGATTGAGATGAAGGCTAATGCTAAGCTCTAGAGGTTTTTTGAGGCCGTTGTAGGCTTCTCTACAGTGCTATGTTAGCTATGCTCTGGAACGTAGCACAACACTTAGTTAAATTTTGCAGAATTGGATGTCCAACACTGGTTATGCTAGTTGCGCTTTAGAGCGTAGTAGGGATAGTTAGAAAAAATTAACAGAATTTGTAGTTTTCATTCATGCTACGCTAGCTACACTCTGGGTTTAGCCTCAAGAGTTAGAAAATATTGCCAAATGCATCTTCTATGCTAAGCTAGCTTAACAGCTTCTTGCTTAACACTTAGGAAAAACTAGCCATTGAAATATGTGCTACGCTGGCTATGCTCTAAAGCGTAGCAACCCAAGAGTTAGAAAATTTGCCAAACTATTTTTTCCATCCCCAACCATCTTGACAATTTTTGGCTTGGCACTAGAGCAAACTGGACATAGAAAGGTGTGCTACATTGGCTATGCTCTAGAGCGTACTAGGCAAAGTGAGAACGAAGCACAACACTTAAAAAAATTTTCATGCAACTACTATTGACACTTAGAAAATCTAGCAAAACAAACCCTATGATACATGCTATGTTGGCTACGCTAGGGAGTGGAGCACAAACACTTAGAAGAATTTGCCAAATTTTTGACATTTAAACAAATCTGCAGTTTAAGTGTCAAAGCACAAAATTGGTGGTGTTTCATTTGGGAAAGTTTTCTGATTGGTTGACTTCCTAAATTGACTTCTTTTAAGTCAGGCACATCAGAATAAGAGAATAAGCATTCCCACGTCCCTTACAAAGTAAGGATTGCCCAAGTACTTTTAGGCTTCCCCTCTTCCTTCCACTATCCATGCCTTTTGTCTTTTCAACTTAGGTTTCCTCTAAATTGTTTGCCTGCCGTGGCTGCTTACAGTGTCAATGTTTACTTAAAAGGAAAAAGAAAAACCAAAAGTTTCATTAACATCATCTGCATTTAAAGAAGACCAAATGTTAAGAACGGACACACTTTTTCTTTCTTAAAAAATAAGGTTCAGAAGACTCAGAAGATTTATCATATAAAAGATGGATACATCTTATGGGATAAGAAAGGTAGAGTTAATAAACACATATCATTGACTGCTTTAATAAAATCTTACAACCATCTGTATGAAATATTCCATTTAGCATAAATACAAATACCTAAAAGTATCATTTCTCCGCAACTCATTACAAGAAAACTATCCTGTAAATTTGGATGGCAAAAGTTTAAAAACATAGTGCATTTTAATGCAAAGCCCAGGAGGCTCGTGAAAGAGTTCCTGAAACTCGTTTGCCCTTGCAACTTAGAATTTCAAAGTACTTACCAAATTTCCACGAGTTTGATAACAGAGAAAAGGATCAATAACTCCCGACTGTGCAAGCTACATTCATCCAAAAACTAAACTCTATAAACAACAGGCCAAGAAAAGCATTTGTCGGGGCGCAGGTATCGTGAAGCGCACCAAATACTCTGAAGGAAACTCAGCAGTATCCAAAAGTCCTGCAAGATCTGATCCTGATCCCGCCTGTGAATCCAGTCCCCGATTCTTGCAACAACACTCTGCAGATCGCAGACCTGTGCAGTTTCGCAGCTCCAGACAACGTGATTCGCAGAAATCCGGCTAGTTCTGAACGAGAATTTCACGGATCCAGTGCTCCAATCGTTCCCAGCAGTCAGTGACAAGCGGCATAATCGGTGAGCTCGAAGGTTGAAGAGCGTCGCCAATGGCACCTAAGCCTGGCCAGGATAAAACGAGTTCCATGATGGTCATCATTGTCCACCTGAAACTCCAGGTGCACCATTTCGACCCTGCCAGAATGTTTTTATTTTTAAAATAAAAACAAATGCTTGTGCAGGTCTGCTGTGGCAGAAACGTTCCCACGCCCTTCGCAGTTAGTGGATCAGTCTGCTGAAAAGTAGGGCACTTTGCTACATTTAGAAATTCCGTGGTAAGAGTATATTCTCGATATTTTTGCGGATTCAATTCATCACCTTGATTTGCTGACTTTCCAGCTACACCCTCCTTGCTAACATTGGATAAGTACTTATGGTCGTAGAGTAAGTGGTTAGGAGGTTTGGAGATTATGGGTTCAGTTTTTTATTATCGTTTAACAATAATAGGATAGCTTTGCTTTGTGATGGTTCCTTTTAATTAGTGGGTCAAGATAAAGGTTATGCTACTAGTCCCTAGTTATCTTGCTTTAGAGAAGAAGAAGAAAAAAAAGTGTTGTGTTACTTAAAAAAAATATAGGCAGCGGGAGAGGGTGTGCTACTAGATTAAGTTGTCTTGCTTTAACCATCAAACCAGAGAGATAAGTATGAATCAAACCTACAATCTCTCAATTAAAAGATGAGTATCCAGACAACTTGACCTATATCCTTTGGGTGAAACGCTTCAGTTTTAGTTTCTTCAAATAAAATCTAAAAATCTTGGTCCCCCAGCATAATAACCTTTATTTGGATTAAGAACTTTTAATCCTTTATTCTACTTTTTGAAGCTTCATAAATAAGAATACATGTGAGTGGAACCAATTGAATCGACGTGTGAAATGGGATGCGAGAAGGGGTAAAAATTTCCACCAATCTCCCATTTAGATTGAAGGACGCCAATCACATTTGACCACTGTGCAAAGACATTGGCTTTGGGCCTTCAGAGGCCTAGGATTGTTTTTCTTTTTCTAAAGGCCCGCAAAGAAATGGAGAACGTTCTTGTATTAGAATTTGCAAATTTGAGCCCAATCTCCACCGTTTGAAATCAACAATCCTTGTTGCTGCATCAATTTTTGCAAGCTCCGATGCATTCCTGCAATCGATGTTGGGACACGGACAGACTTTCGGCCTGGTGCCTTTTCTGCTACCGAATAACTGGAATACATTCCGGTGCACTAGTACCACACCGGAGAAAATTTTCTAAAAATGGTAGCGAACGTGTTTTCTTTTTTGAATATCTCCGGGAATTTGTTTAATACTTTGTTGAAACCTTCTTGTTTGCTTCTCTGACAACGACGAATTCAAGTAACCTATACAATAGTCTCTGGTAGGAAACTGAAACGTAACTTCATTCATTCAAACAATTTAAAATTTTAAAACACATGGGATGGTGAGAAGAATGCATTCAAAATGTCTATACGTAGTTCTTGACTTCTTGTATATTTGAAAACCCCTCTAGAGGAACATTTAACACAGATTTATAATAACTTATTGATGGGTATACTAAACCTTTGCTTGCTGACTTCTAATAATGTATTGTCTGTATGCTCTATGCAAATTCAGTTTTGTGTTTTATCACATATCTATCTACGTTCTATCTTTCAATGTTATGGTGATATCTATACGATTTTCTGGGTTTAATGGTGTATTGGTGCTACGAGGAAGCAGGGATGTGGTTGAAATTTTAGTTGTAGCTGCAGCCCCCTGATTCAACATTGCGGATGTAGCTGCTGCTGGTTGCAGAATCACCATCTCTGGGAGGGCTTGAATGAAGAGACTCTGTGTCTTCTCGTGCCTCGTCTTCTACTTCCATGGCTTCTCTCAGGATCTGAACTACTTCCCTTGCATCAGGTCTTGCTGATGGTTCCATTACAAGACACCTCATGGCTAGCCTGCTCACTGCGGCTATAGATTTCGTGCTTCCAACTCTGCCCTTCAGTCTCCAATCCATAACCAGTTTTAGTTCCTCTGGATCTTCACTTTGCACATATGGTTTTACCTGTTCAGAATGATAATAAAAGTCAATTATTCACCTGTTTTTTGGAGAATCAAGGGCTTCCAAGATAAAAATTAATTTTCATAAGGGTGAAATTCAAATCTCTGATCAAAACTGCTAATTAGTTACCTATCTAATGAGATTGATCTGGTCCTCGCCTAACTTTACATCAATGGGTGCCCTGCCACACACCAGTTCCAACAGAACCACTCTGAAACTGTACACATCGCTCTTCTCTATCATCACATGCGTGCTAAAGTACCTTCAATGTTGAATATTGGAAAATAGAAACTGCCTTAGAGATTGCAGTGACCCAGAAAAAAAATAAATAAATAAAAGGACGATTAAGGTATGGAACTGCTTCAGTAATATGCATTTTGCTATTATTACGCTGGATCTAGGTATCCTGCTGTGCCTTCTACAGTTGTTGTCACATGAGTAGCTTCATCCGTGACTACCCTAGAAAGACCCAGATCGGAAAGCTTTCCATGTAAGTTGTGGTCCAGCAAAATGTTGGCAGATTTCATGTCTCTGTGAACAATTCTGGGGTTGCATTCCAAATGCAGATACTCCAACCCTTTCAAAACACAATTGGCCTAATTATGGTTTGTGTTAAATTGTTTTTTTTTTTTTGAAAAAAGAAAACTGATGAAAGGAGAAACGAAAACAAATAAAACACAAAATAAAAAAGAATTTACCACAAGCGGCATCCATAGCGATTTGGAGTCTGTCCTTCCAGGAGAGATTCACAGAGGCCTTCTTAGAACCTACGGATTTTTCCATATGATGAGAAAATAAAAGTAAAATATGGTAAAAATGCTCTCCAATTAGATCCTGGATTTTATCATAAGTTAATAAAGCATAATTTACCGGATAAATGGTCTTTGAGGGATCCAAGTCGCATGTACTCGTACACAAGCATGAGTTCATCTGAATCGCTGCAGAAGCCGATGAGTTTTACCAAACTAATGTGATCCAGACAGCACAGAAGCACAGCCTGAAAGCGTAAGCAATAAAAGAAAAAACTAGCTAGTTAAGATAACTAATGAAAGGTTCCAGGATTTGTTTAACATTACCTACGGTAAGCCGGTAAGGTACTTATTTTCAAGTTTAAAAATTTTGGTTTGGGTTTGAGCTTGAGCTTGAGAATTCTCATCTACGGATCCTCTTTCGTAAGACCACACTTAGCAAAATCTTGTCATGGTAATGGACAAATGGTCAAATCCTTGAAATTAATTATCATTACCTCGTTCAGAAATTCATCTGTTCCTTGATGAGAAAAGCTTGACAGGACTTTCAGCCTTGGATTTGACAATCGGTTTCTTGCGTGGATAGAACATGATAACAATCGTTATGACAATTAACAGCAGCACAACCCCACCAATAGCGGCCCCGATTATGACAACATGCTTCTTTGTCTCTCGAAAATGCAGGTCAGCGTTACCAGAGAAAGAGAAACTGCAACAAGTAGCCATTAAACTCATTCACTTTCATTCATGTTCACGAAGTTCCGCTGTTCTGTCGACCCTGTACAAAACTACATATTGAAAAATCTTACTTTGTAGCATCGAGATGTTCATACTTTGTAGCATTGAGATGTTCAAGATCCACTAGAATTTCGCCACTGAAATTGTTATTCTGCACAAATCTGTTACATGGAAAGGAGCACAGACTGGTTGTCAAGTTTTGAAGGAGTTCGCATGACAATTATCATAGTGGTTTACTTTAAGATTTGACTTACATTCCTTTGAGCGTCTTTTTTCCAAGGTTGGCTAGCCAATCAGGAAGAGTGCCGTTTAACTTGTTATTGCTTACGTTTCTGCAAAACATCTGAATTCAATTCAAAACATTCTCGGTTTACAAGTTGCGACTCGATGTAATGTAAGTTTAAGAGATTCTCACATGGTCTGTAGCATTGTGAGGTTAGAAAGATCTGGCAGAGGTCCCTCCAATGAATTATTAGAAAGATCACTGATTAAAAAACATGGGAGAGTATCCTGTTCAGACAGATACCAAACCATCTAAATACAAAACTTTTTCCAAAATTATATTAACTAAACCTTCACATGCATACAGATATACTAAACCGGTGAGATTTCCCAAACTCAGAGGCAGATATCCTGACAAATTTTTTCCAGAAAGGTACCTGCACCGCAATGAAGGGAAAAGAAAACCGATAATCCCTGTAAAAAGACCTTGAATCATAATAACCTCATCTATTTCAGACATTTTGGGTAATTTACTCAAAGATGGGAAACTCTAATCTGGCGGCTACAGTTGATATACTGCCAGGTGAAGGCAAAACATGGATCAGAGACCCACGAAATGAGGTGAAGGCAAAACATGGATCAGAGACCCACGAAATGAGAGAACTGGAACCCACTCTGGTTTCCAGACTATGTTGGCAGAAACGCAACGGATTCATAACGTTTCGTGTGTTTTTCGTTGCGGAAACGGGATCCCGTTTCAAAACCCCGTTTCTCATGAACAGTAACCGTTACGTGGTGGGCGAAACGTTTCTGGGCAGACTGAAACGTTTTTTTTACATTTCGTTACGTTTTTGACAAGTTTCATTTCCTTTGATTTTATTTTTTGATTTATTCTCAACAACTGCATCTGTCATGAACTAAATGGGTCAGGTCAACAACTGCATCTGTCATGAACTAAATGTAAGTCTGTCATGAGTTAAATGCATGCAGATCTGCAATGACAAAGATAGAGAGATAAAAATTTAGGATTTATTCTATTGTGAAGACGCTAATAAATAACACATTTAGGTAAAGCATTTGGTGCCTGTGCTGTGACAGTTGCTAATCTTGTTGTTTTTGCGGCTTTTGCATCGTTGTGCTGTGAATGCTGTTGCTACCGCTTTTGCATCGCTGTGCTGTGAACGCTGCTAATCCTGCAATTGCTGCCACTTTTGCATCGCTTTCCACAGCTGTTGCTGCTGCTTCTGCATCGCATCCCTACCCATAACCAGTCAACTCTGTGTGGTAAGTCTCTGCTTTTGCAACAAGCAGTCCTCCTCCCTCTTCAAAATGGGCTAAACCGTGGATTCAGAGACCATTTTTGTACATTATCATTGAGATTCTTTTGTTTGAGTCAGAGTTTCTTATTACAGTAAAGTTCAATCTGCAATTCATATTGTCTCGTTATTAAAGTTCATCTCTTCAAAGTTAATATAGTAAGCTTGTCTTTGACCTTTCCCTATTCTCATTTCAACGAGGGCAAGCGTCCCCCACTACTCGGGCCTATAGTTTTATCCTAAAAAAATAGTTAATTTTTGCAGCTGCGTTTCAACCAATTTTGAACAACTATAAATTCTGTCATTTTTGTTTCTTTGTATAATAATTTTATATGGTATAGGACTGTGCTTGGTCAGAGACTGTGTGTATTAGACAATGGAGTGCTTGGGACTTTCGGAACTTTAGATTGTGGTGTCGGAGAAAATAGTCAATAAAAGACAAATGATATTTGTTTTAAGAAGATAGTGCTTCAAATAATGTAAAGTGTAAACTATTAGAGAATAAACATATGAATGTCCTATCAATGGTTAACGGTTAATGTTAAGAGAAAAGAAATAGTGTTATGGTTAACAGTTAGTTGTAGTAGGATTTATTTTAAACTATAAAAATTTTAAGTAAAAAAGTAATTAAAAAATAAAGAAATCGTTATTTAAAGTATAATTGTTAGTTTTAGGATAAATAAAGTATTTTTTTAAAATAAAATTTAAAAATAAACAATAAAACAAATAGCAAATTATTTAAGGATAGGGTAAAAAAGACAAAGACCAACAAGAAACAATAGCATAGTGATAGTTTAGCAATATTTTTACAACATTATTCAACTCTTTCCTATGATCCCTAGTTAGCATTTTCCCCTATTATAGTTGCCAATTTTCTATTGAGAATATTTTCTTCAAGTGAAAATAAGAGAACATAGGAAGACCCACAAAAGTTAAAAATTGGAACTAAACAAAAACATTAGACAACAATTAGCACACTCACCAAATCATTTATAGATTTCTGGTACAAACTTCTTTGCCATCTTTGAGGATTTTATTTGATTATTAACATATAGTGGTGAATCTGCGTTTATTAATTGGTTTAAGACTTTAAGTGGTATTTAAAATTAAAGATTTTTTTGAATTGGACTTGGAATAATCTTTATTTTTTTTTATTTTTTTTGGATGAAATTTTGTTATACATTGTCTATCAAAGAACATGATTGCAGTGGTCATTTTTCAAATACATTTTTGTTTTATGGTTTGTTTTAATCTTCTTTGTAAATAATATTTTGGAATTTTATAACAGGCATATAGGATCAATGTCATTTGAAGAAGATTTGCTTTCTAAAGAGTAAGAAGAGCATGGAGAAAAATTAAAATATCAATTATTAAAAAAGGATTTTCAAAGAAAGTTATGGACTATAGTAAATGTTAAAGGAAAATATTCTGGAGGTAAGTATAGCAGTTCAGGAAGCAAATCATGGATTTGTCCTTATTGCAACATAAATAGAAGTAGTTCTATTGCACTTGTTAGATATCACTTGCTTAGAATTGGGAAGAAAAAGCAAATTTTGGTGTGTAAAAGAATACCAAAATCTGAAAAAGAAGATCTCATTAAGCAATTCAAGCATTTTGATGCCATGTCCATCATCAAGAGTATAGATACACATACAAATGTCAAGAGTTCAATGTCAAATACTAATTTAGAAAAAATGTTTGATTTTTCAAATAAAAAAAATGTGTATGCAGCTATAGCAAGACTTTTCTATGCATGTGGCATGTCTTTTAACATTGCTATGTCTCCTTATTTTAAACAAGCCATATAGATGATAAATTCTGCTTCAAAAGGGTATGTGCCACCTTGTTATGAAAAAATTAGAATAACACTTTTAACTGAGGAAAAAGCTAGAGTTGAAGCAACTTTAAGAAGCATAAAGGATAGTTGGTCTACTACAGGTGTTTCTATTTTATTAGATGGGTGGACAGGTATTAGCAACAAACCACTTATTAATATCCTTGCATCATCTTCAAAAGGTGTTATTTTTATCAAGCCACGTGACACTTCAGGAAATGTTAAAAATGCTATTTATATAATGGGATTATTTCGTGAGGCTATAAATACAATAAGAAGAGATAATATTGTGCAAATTATCATAGATAATGTTTCAAATAATGTTTTGGCAGGAGAGATGATAGAGGATGAATATTCAAATATCTTTTAGACTCCTTGTGCAACACATTTCTTGAGTCTGTTATTAAAAAATATTTATGTTGGTGTTGACTGGATATCTGAAGTTGTAGCAAACGGCAAAAAAATTCAGCAATTTATCACTAATCATTCATTGTCACAAGCCATCTATAGAAAGTACTCTTCTTTACAGTTATTAAAATATGCAGAAACTATGTTTGCCTCACAATTTACTATGATTGAACGTCTTTTTAAAATGAAACAATCTCTTAAGGAAATGGTAATTTCAGTAGAGTGGGAAAGGTGGTGTTAATTCAAGTTTATGTGAATAAATTGTTGATCTTATTGTTGTAGGTAGGGAAAATTTATTTTAGAAATAAGTTGAAGTTGCTTTAAAAGTTTTTTATCCCATCTATAAAGTTTTGAGACTTTGCAATAGTAATTCTCCATCCATGGGAAATTTTTTTGAAAAAATGGATCAAATGAGAGAATCATTGTTTCAGATTTTACAAAATGATTCATTTTTTTTTATCAACGTACAAAAGATTTAATATGGGAATGTAGTGAAAAGAGATGGAGGATGCTTCATTCTCGACTTCATTCTATTGGGCTTTTTTCTAATCCAAAATCGTTTCATAAAAAGCGATGGATAGATGAGGAAGTTAACAAAAGTTGGAAAACTTATATTGATCAATGTTTTTCAAGTAGAGAAGATCGTGTAAAGATAAAAAAAGAATATGGCATTTATATCAATACAGAGGGAGATTTTGCACATCCTTATTGTGCATATGATCGTGAAGCATTAGATGCTTTTACATTTTGGAATGAGTATAGAACTCAAACTCCATTATTGAAGGAGGTAGCAATTCATGTTTTATCTCTAGTAAGTTTTCTTTTTAAAATTTTACTTAAAAGATTTTTATAAATTTTTTTTGTGACCTAAATATTTAATGACATTAACATGCCTCTCTTTAATTTTCTCTGTTTCCTTTATTTAAGCTAAAATAGCATATTTCTATCTTATTTTTAATAAAGGTTTTTTCATTCTTATTGGTTATGGAAGAAGATAATCAAAATCCTTATGCTTATGTAACAAAGATTTTTTAGTAGAATCTTCTTATTAAGTTTTGAATTTAATTCTTTTCTGTATTATAAGTTTCTAGTGCATCAACATGTGAAAGAAATTGGAGTGAATATGCATTTATTCACTCAACAAAATGCAACAGAGTAGGCATTGCAAAGTTTGAAGATTTAGTTTTTGTTCATTCAAATATTACGTTATTATCTCAATTTTCTCAAGATTACAAAATGGGTCCTCATGAAATGTGGGATCATGGAGGATCTATGGATGATGGAGATGATGAATTTCCTATGGAAGAAGTTCTAGATTCTAATTATGAAAATATGTTTGATGATAAAAATAAAAAACGTATGAAAAATAATAACAATATGGTATAAACAATATTAAGTATGTTGCAAGTTTAACATGCTAATGTATTGGACTTAATATGTTATGTACTTATTTAAAAATTTTTATTTATCAATGACCAAAATTGTTCTTAATATATATTTTTGTTTTTTTATTAATTTTTTTTAAATATTTATTTTTTAAATAAATTATTTTACAACTTCTATTAAGTTTATTGATGGGTAATTATGCCAATAAATAAAAATATTGTAAATTTTTATATATAAAAATCATTATATTTTGTATTGCATTTTAAATTGTTGTTCTATGAACAAACAAATATACACATAATTTTATTAAAATATAAAAATTGCTAAAGTTACTAAGGTTCTATATTTAAAGCTCGTATCAATAAAAATTGCTAAAGTTACTAAGGTTCTATATTTAAAGCTCGTATCAATAAAAATTGCTAAAGTTACTAAGGTTCTATATTTAAAGCTCGTATGTTTTTCGCAACCCTGATTGTTTGCCGTTTCCGTCGCGTTGTGCCGTTTCCCGTTTCCGGTAACTATGTTTTCAGATCGTTTATTGCTTCCACTGCCAAAAATTTTGGAAAGTACTCATGGCCAATATTTCTCAAAAAGTTACTAATAAGAAAAAATAAATAAATAAAAGGAACTGAAGCTCATCTGAACCACTTACCGTCTTCAGGTGCTGTTCCCTGCTTCGTATTTGCGAAATTGTAACCCTCAAGGGCGTTCAATGGAACCCACGATTTGCCGTCCAAAGCTGTCAGCATGATTTCGTAAGTTGTCTTGGGTTCTGCAGGTTGTATGGAAATCTCCGTGGCAGTGTAATTAGGAACCAAGGTCACATTTTCGGCAAATATGTTACCATTAGGGTCAGAAATGCTAAAACTGACAGAATTTGTATTGTTGTCAATTTCGGAAAAGTAAAACAGAGACAATGCTTTCATTGTTCGATCAAAGGGGCCAACAGTGAAGGGGTAAGTTGAATTGAAAAATTGGGCAGTCTGCATCACAGCAGGTGGAGGAAAGTCCGCAGTAGAGTTTCCATATATCTGTGAATTGGTAGCTCCGATAGGACCTGGAAATTAGACTTCCAGAAAATACCAGATGCGATCAAAATCATCGTTAGGATACCTAAGCAATTCGTTAAGAAAACAACACTGTTAAAGAAATAGCGGATAAGTATGCAAGAGCTAGACCACTACAGAGGTTTGGAAATCCGAAATTAATTTGACTTAATGTTTAGGATGAATGTTAGCACTTTTCAAACCAGGAAAATATGGTATCTTTTGCCTTTTTTAAGCTCTCTGTGCTAAACTTGGAATATCATTTACTGATTATTGATCAAAGGTTTTAAGTTTCTCAAAAGTAATATTCAGAGGCATACCGTATTAGGAGGCTTTCATTACCACCAAAAGAGCATCTGGCGAGCAGTCTTAACATGACTTTGGGTTGCACTCACTTGTACATACCCTGCTTCAATTCAATCAATTGAATGGCAGATATGAATGGATCTGTTGTCTCACTTATTCTGTTGAGGCATATATATAACGTTGTTCCCATCGTTACCAAGATGTGCTCATATTCAATTTCACTCCCATCCAAATGTTCGGATTCATAGAGCATGTCTGTCGTCTACGTGAAGGCACCGGGCCAAGGAAAACCACTAGTGCTCTGATTACTGACGAAGGACCGTCTTACAATGTATAGCTGTGCAGAGGACAGAGGTACCTCATAGCACGACTTGTTCAGAGATTTCGGAAATTTTCGCAGATTTTGAAGGTAATCATACACAACTTTTTGAGAGAGATGTTGGGTTTCACCGCCCCTGATATATTTTGTATCTGGTACCCTAGCCAATCCTCTATTGTCTGTAAAATTGGATTCCAATCCGCAAGCAATATTCAAAAACCCTGCAAATTTTTCCACTAACGTCCGAATTACCAACAAAACTAGTTATAGAATTCGTGGGAAAGTGGAGGGCATTCAAAATTCTGAGCACCTTTTTAGGCATGAACAAAGTTTGCGGCAAAAAGCAAAACAAAAATACACCAATTCATGATTTGCTGCCTCGTTTTCATTGCAAAGTTTGGTGGGACTTCGTACGAATGAAGCTCGTTCAAACTTCAAACTCTATAACATATGCTCTCGAAGTCGGGAAGAACGTGCCAGAGTGAAGTTAGTAGCATGATTTGCACAGATTTTGTTTTATTAGATAAAAGAATGGAATGAAACTATGGAACACTGTTTTACTAACTTAGTAATTTGTCTTCCCTGAATTATGATAGACTGAAGACTCAGATTCCGTCATGTACATGGTTGTGGAATGTGGACAGAACCACGAATCGTCTGAATCTGGCAAGAAAGCACCAACTTATAACAACTTTTCAGCGGGCCACGTCCTAATCTCCATTTCTTACGGCCGACTCCATCTTCTAAAGCTTTGTAGAGTTTTAAAGACATGAAAATCCAGCGGCAGAAGATAAAAATCTATGCACTTTGAGCTTACATTGAATGCAGTTACAGTGAGATTACAGCGAGAATGGTATTTTACCGTACAAGATACAGAGTAATTTAAATCCTATTTCTAAGTTGGTTTAGATGCTAATTCCAATAAAGTTGCGGTCAAATTTAGAGATAGAATTCATAGAAGGCACTGACATATCCGTGTACTGAATGAAATGTAACATTTTGATTATCAAATTTAATTTGAATTTATACCATTTGGAGTAAAAAGTGAAAGATTAATCCAAATTCCTATAAAAAATGCACTTAATAAAACCTAAGTTAATTTCAGGTTTCGGTTAAAGATAATAGTCTCACTCCAAAAAGTCTTGCACTGATGGTTGTTGAGGAAAACATTCTCGAAAACAGCGGAGTTTGAATGAGAAGTGGAAGGCCCAGAACCATTCGAGAACACTGGCCAACGGTGCAGCGCAAGGAAATAGGAATCATACAGGGTTCAGAGGCCTGTCAAAGAGTAAGGATAGGCTTGGAGTGCTTGGACTCGTCCTTACAGGCAAGTTTCTATAACAACGTATTGAAGGTAACAATGCAGAATAGGGAACGCCACCGGCATTGACCGATTTTATCTTGTAAAAAGGGGTCATTTTCATCCTTATGACACTTGCATCATGCATTTTTAATGATGGACTTCGGATTCTTACATTGCTTTCTCTGCTTTTCATTCCGCCAACCAAATATGTATTCAAGAAACATGGCATACTTTCCTTTTACGTGGGAATGGATAAAATAAAATTCATTCCACTTGATAAAATCTTCGGGTTTTTATTTCATATATATATTTGCCTTTTTAATTTTTTTGCATATATATTATTATTTATATTATGTCTAAAAATGTGGTATCCATGTAGTTGTATGAATTTGTGTC
>MNCI01004929.1:0-10329 GCA_015680685.1 Gnetum montanum | reverse complement strand
CGAAGCCTTATGTGTTGGAGGAGCATACCTGGACTCAATCGCTTGTAGTTGTGAGAGCTTTTCTGGGCTTTTGGTTTTGAAGAAAGGTCTTCTCTTTTTGCAGTTATCAGAACTAGTAGTGGGTTGAATGGTTACGGCTCTCATAGCGTTATGTTGCTACAGTTGAGTGGGAAGTTCCCCTTGCATTGTTGGAGTAGGAGTTATGGGAACTACTGGTGGAA
The DNA here is from genome assembly GCA_015680685.1 of Gnetum montanum. Taxonomy (NCBI): domain Eukaryota; kingdom Viridiplantae; phylum Streptophyta; class Gnetopsida; order Gnetales; family Gnetaceae; genus Gnetum; species Gnetum montanum. The sequence continues at coordinate 10,108 of MNCI01004929.1, read as the reverse complement.
GAGAGGCGGATGGATTAGGAGGATGGTATGGATGTGGAGCATCTCCTAGAGGAGAAGGATTCCTTCTAAATTACTCTTGAACTTGGTAGTAACGTTGGGGAGTTGTGTGGCCCATGGAGTCACTTGGAGAAATGGACTTTTGCACATAGTATCCATAAGGATTAGGTTGCCGGTAAGGGTACTATTGTTTCAGTGGTGGTATCCCCCATGACTGTGGGTGTTGCCATTGTTGATGTTGTTCGATGGGTTGTGGTGGAGCTCGACTTGGATAGTACATCAACAGTTTTTGGAACTATCTTGGGTTACCTTGGGGATAAGGTAACCTTCGGGGTGTCTACCGTTTGTTGAGTCTCGGGTTGAGTGCATACACCCCAGACTCTTGTAGATGTGAGATGATTGGGCAACATCCCTTGGGATTGTCATATTGGTAGATCTCACATCCACCGTCATTTTCTGAATTCGAATCCACAACCTCATCGGAGATAGTTATTTTCCCCTTACCCTTGTCATGTGCAGGGCCTAAATCTCTCCGCTTTTTCTTGTCCTTGTTACTACTTCGTTCCTCCTTAGACTCCTCTATGATTTTTAGGATAGTTTTAATTTTACTATCTAAGGGGCTCCATACTTCATCTACCTTAGCCGATACTTCTGTTGTTAGCTTCTGAAGCAGCAAGGTTTTCCTATGCACCAACTCTTCGAGTGATGAGTCATCCTCTTCATCACAGAATCTCACTCCCTTCTTTCGGAGGGAGGGATTACAATTATATTCTTCTACACTTTCCCTTTTCCATAGCTCCCCTTCTTCTTTGGCTACTTATTCCAACAATCGATGAATCTCATGGGATCTAAGTTCTGATAGTCTCCCTTGGGCATAAGTCCCAAGAGTTCTCCTAGTTTCATACCTTAGCCCATCTACGACATGGCAAAGTTGATCTCGTTGTGCATAATCATGGCCCAAGAAATGATGTAACAATGCATAGTAGCAGCCCATGGCAGCATCCAAGGGTTCATGAGTACCTTGCTTCCATCCTTGGATCTTCTTACGCAAGTTAGACACTATGGAGTACATTTGATATTTATCATTGAAGAGTTCTAACATCGTATTCCACCTCTTAATGGTTTCCAGTTCCAAGGACCGGTACCAACTCTCTGCTTCCTTTATGAGTGTCTTGAGAAACAACTTTAGTTTCTTCCACCTCATTTTCTATGTTTTTCAAGATGCAGACATCATGGAATGCCTATAAATAATTTTGTAGATCCACGTTGTATCCCCCTTCGAAGCATGGGATATTGTTCATGTCTAAGCACTTGATCTGGCTATCCTTTTGATGCCTTGTTGGTATTCTCACTGCCTCCGTTATATCTAGCATGCTTCAGGTGGAAAGTAGGGATTTGTCATGATCATCTCTTTTATGACTTCTATGATGTCTACGTTGCTCCCTACTTTCCCTTTGTTCATGCCAAGACTCTCTAGACTGCCCTCGTCCTCACTCTTGACTCTCTCGTCTAGGTCTCTTATTTTGCCTACCTCCATCCTCACCATTATGCTCTATGTGGTTGTGCCCTGATGTGGAAGTAGAGGGAGAATGATGTGATGAAGGAAAAAAAGAAGGAGAACCATTACCATGATGATGTTTCTTACCTTCTTTTCGATGGCTTTAGCCTCGATCGTGATGACGATCTGAGTGCCCGTCCTTATCATGTGTTGTTGTTCCCTCAGTGAACAGTTGGCATTCATGGGGATCAGAACCAAGGTTATGTATCATGGAACATAGGTTCTGATACCCCACCTCATCACTTTCTTTAGGAGGGGGAACATCATTTGATGGAGAACCCATTATAAGATGTTCACCATCTCCAATTTTACTTAGGACATGCGGGACCTCTTTGTCCTTCAATAGTGTATGGTGGCTCTCCTACCTTGAGTCCCTTATACGTTGTGCTTCTGTGGGATGGTAATCCCTTATGTCAAAATTTGCTGCAATGTATTCAACATAGAGCTGTGTCATGCCTATCTGTGCCAAAGCATGGAGGAGCATGTTGGGGACTGCACGATATGGAGGTAACACTATGTTACCTTGCAAGTCTCTCCAGCGCATCTGTTCATCCTGATGAAGGATAAAAGTAAAATTGGGTATGTACTCATCGGGATGAGTATATACCACCCTATATTGTTAAGGAACTAGCTGATTTTGGTTATGTGATTTAGACTACCGAATGTTTCTTGTATGATCCCTAGGTGGTGTAATGCTCTTGTGAGAAGAAGAAGAAGACATTGTGTCTTATCAGTATGCTAATTAACCGTTATATAAAATTTTTTTAATTAACCCTAAGGATTCATTTAAGCTCCCAACAATGTGAGTGATCTCCTATGTTCTACTTAGCACACAAACACTTAGTCCCCAGCAACGGTGCCAATGATGAGTGGCGAGGTACCCCTACACTCAACCATAGGAATACAAGCGTAACATGTGCGATTCGGTCAAACTCCATAGACTAAGTGCCTACATGCCTCATGGAACACTTAGGGTTAATTATTCATTGTCTTCCCAAACTCACTTGTAGTTGTCATGGTGTATGGTTAAGTAAGTCTGAGGTATATGATTTTTATGTATTTTCGATTTTATCTCCTATGCTAATAAGGTGAAGGGTGAAGAAACTAATTACTAACTTTAACCAACTAACTAAGTCTTATTTAACCTAGCATTAACATCCATTCCCACTTACCATTCACACCCTGAACCAATGCAACCTTGGTTACCAAATGCTAATCGTTGCTGGGATCACCAAGCGTAACACACGTGCTCGAAGCAGTCATACTGAGGCACTTAACTAGGAGAGAAGGGTTGAGAGAGAATTAATTACTAATAAAGCATTTAAATGATAAATAATAAATAACAGTAAATAAAATCCTATTTAGCCTATTCCTTGCACTACAAGGTTTATCCAAGAAGTTCGTCTTTATTGCCATACACAAACATGTGTTCATGTACAATATTTGCTCAAATNACTACGGGCACATGGAAAATATTCCATCTCTGGAGAGGTAAAATTGCTAGAGTTTTGCTAAGGGTCTAGATCTAGATGAGAAAAAAATGGAGAGCCACTTCTTATTTATAGACTTGGCGACGAACTGTGATATCGCGTACGTAATATCGTGGGGGATGATGTGATATCACGTACGTGATATCGTGGGGGATGCGATATTGTGGTAGATGCCATATCACAACCCATGTGATATTGCGTCCCATCACTCGCTGCTCATCATTGGCACCATTGTTGGGGACTTTAGTTCTACATGTGCTATCTAAACTTAGTGAAACTTAGTAACCTCATTGTTTAAATCCTAAGGTCAAATCTTACAAAAAAAATTTATTATTATAACTAAATTAAATATTAACCGCACACTGCATATACATTTACTAATATAAAATGTCTTTTTCTCCTAGGAGCCTTTCTCTACCTAGGATAGACCAAGTGCCTTAACAATATTGAGTGGTATATGCTCATCCCAATGACTATGTACCAACCTTCATGTTCATCTTACATCAAGATGAAATGTTGCAATGGCATGACATGAAAGGCAACATTGTGTTGCCACCAAATTGATCTATTCTAGCTATGCTCTAGCTAATGCTTGCACAACATGAACTTCAACATCTTCATGGGGAGTATGAGATACGAGATCCTGATTCAAGGGATTATCATCCCACTGAAGCACAAAGGTTAAGGGATCATCAGCTGGAGCAACAACATGAGCTTTCTAAGGGCAAGGGGTTAAACATTTTTTCACCTCCACTTGGCCCATTGGATGAAGGAAAACACTTCTCTAGGGACTTTTTCTTTGGTGACACTTCTCTCTTTGACTTTAGTCAAGGAACCCTCAACTAGAATGTGCAATCCACAGATCATAATCCTAGTTCTTGTTGGAATGGATCTAATGACAAAAATGGATCTAGAGGAGCAAGTTATGAAAAGGGGGCAAGTGGAAGTCATGATCATAATCGTGGTCACGATCATCGAAGAGAAGGTAATAGGCATTGGCATGATGCAAGCCTTCCTTCCTCTTCCCCTTCATCATCATCTTCTTCTTCATCTGGCTTAGATCATGGTCGTAGAGGGCATGACCGTGATGGAGGTGACCGATGGGATCAAAATAACAGAATGGACTATCGGGATAGTCACGATCAAAGGTGTGGATGATTTGGAGAGACCCACCACCATGAAAGAAGGATTAGTAGAGAACATCATAGGCACCATCACTATGGCCTTGATCAACCTCTACTTGCCACTCAGAGCATGTTAAACATTGTAGAGGCTATGAGGATTCCAACAAGGCATGTAAAGGATAGCAAAATAAAGAGGCTAGACATGAACAACATCCCTTAGTTTGAGGGAGGCTACGAGGCTGATCCAAAAAATCATCTCCAAGCCTTCCAAGATGCATGTGCCTTGCAGAATATTGAGAATGATTAGTAGAAGTTGAAATTATTTCGAAGGACAATCATTAAGAAAGCAAAAGACTAGTATCCGTTCTTGGAACTGGAATCAATTAGGTGGTGAAGTATGATGTTAAAATTGTTTAATGACAAATATCAAACGTACTCCCAGGTGTCCAACCTAAGGAAGCAGATCCAAGGATAGAAATAAGAAAACCATGAGCCCTTGGATGCTGTAATTGGCTTATACTACTCTCTATTGCATAAGTGTCTTGGCCATGGATATTCTTAGCTTGATCAACTTTGCCATATTATAGACAGATTGCAATTCCGAAATAACGAAAATCCTCAGCATCTATGCTCAAGGGAGATTGACAGAGTTAAGCATCCATCGAATCCAAAAGTTAATTGAGTAGGTAGCCAGAGAGGAGGGAGAATTGAGAAAGCAAGAAAGTGTAGAGGAATACAATAGGGAGCCTTCCATTCACAAAAGGGTGGTTCAATTTGGCGATAGTGAGGTTGAGTCAACAAGAGATGAGGTGGCTAATCAAAAAACCTTGCCACTCCAAAAATTTCATTCCATTATTATGGCTAAGGTTGACCAATTATGAGACTCCATGGATAATAAGTTTCAAGCTTTTTAAAAAATTGTTGAAGAGTCCAAGGAACAAAGTGCTAAGCGTGAGTGCCGAAGATGTAAGGAAGCTGAATATGCCATATCCAAGGGTAAGGGTAAGATGGCTATGATAGAGATGGTTGCAAACAGAGAATCAGATGATGATGATTGGTGTGACATCTACCTATATGAACATCCCAAGGGATGCTTTCTAATTATGTCACACTTTTTGGAATCTAGGGTATATTCCTTACATCCATGACTTGCACAAAGGCAAACACCCATAAGATTGCCTTATCCATAAGGAAACTCTTGATAGTTCTATCAACCATAGTAGTATTATTCAAGTGGAACTCCACCACAACCTTATGAATTGTACCAATAGTGGTAGCAACTATAATTGTGGGCATTGGCACCTTCAAGATAATAGTACCTCTATCGGTAACCAAATCTCTATGGTTATTATGTTCAGCAACCTTCATCTCCATGGGAATCTTTTGGTCATATTGTTGCTTACCAACCTTACCACTACCTTCCTGAAGTTTACCAACCACCATATGCAAGGAGGGACATCACCTACTATCCTCATGCTCCTCCTATTCCTACACTTACTCCTCTACCTCTTGCACAACTACCACCTACTCCATCCATGTAGGGTGAATTGCTTTCCCAACCATAGCAAAGAAATGCTACGAGGATTTTTAATTTGTAATTGGTTAGCCAACCAAGTGGGTTGAAACCACGATAAAAAAAAGACCCTTCTTTCAACTTCATAGTCCACCAAAGCCCTCAAACACACCATGGTTGATGGCCCTACTCCTTCACCTTCCTCTACATTACCTTTATTCAAGTCTCCTTTAAACCAAAATCCCTCTCGAATATATACTGTGATGTTAACCCATGCTATATCTAATTAGAATTAAGCCGGCAACGTGCCCAAGAAGTTAGCTGATCCCAAGAGTCCCTTAGTATATTTGCAAATTGCTAGGAATGAGCCTTGTAAATCTCTTCTTGACTCTAGTTTCAATGTTAATATGATCTCGCATGATATGTACACTACGTGGAACCTTCCTCCCTTAAAGGAGAGCAACATTAGGTTGGAGTTGGCAGACCAATCCATCACTATTCCATTGGAACTGGTAGACATTGTGATCACCATTTGTGGGTGGTCATATCTTGCCAACTTCCTAGTAATCAAGATGGAGAACTGCAAGGGGGGCTTCCTAATTATTATGGGAAGGGCATGGTTAAGCACTGTTGATGCCAAAATGGGCATTAGATATATTTTCTTAGAGAAATCCAAAGAAAATAAATTTGGAAAGATCGAGAAGAAGAGGGTTCCATGTATTGCGTACAATTATTTAGGGTGCCATTATGTGCAGGAGCTATGGTCAATGAAGCGAACATCTATCTTTACATGCAAGTGATGTGCACTAGAAGCTAAAATCCAAAGATGTCTATACATAGCAACCAAAAAATAAGAAGACACCCAGTGGCTAACAACTGATTCTAGTAGCAGTACATTATGCATGGAATCCATTGAGGGCCTAACATGTGATTATGTGGCAAGTATGGATGAACTCATGCAAGTTCATCACTAGCTCTCTAAGGGAGTAAATGATGATATTAATTGGGAAGAGTTGGATATTCCTAACAATTTCAAACAAGAACCCCTTGAATTAAAGACACTACCAACCAAAATAGAGTATGTGTTCTTAAAAAATGCAAGTTGATCATTATTAATGCCAAACTTATTGTAGGCCAAAAGAAGATGTTGATGAATGTTGTGGAAAAATGGTCAGTAGCCTTTTCCTAATCATATTCTAAGCTCACAGGAATATATCCAAGAATATGCCAATACTAGATATACACTAACCCTACTATTCAGCCGAAATGACAGCCATAACAGTGATTGAATCCTAAATTAAAGTAGATTATCAAAGAGGAGATCGTGTAACTCCTCAAGGCAGGATTCATCTACCCTATTGCAGATAGTGAGTAGGTTAGCCCACTTGTGATTGTGCCCAAGAAAGGAGGAAAATGGAGAGTGTGCATTAACTTCTAGCTACTCAATATGGCAACTTTCAAAAATCATTTTCCGTTGCCCTTTGTTGACCAAGTTTTGGACATCATTTCTAGGCATAGCAACTATAGCTTTTTTGATAGTTATAATGGCTATAACCAAATCTAAATTGCACTAGAGGACCAAGTGAAAATGACTTTCAAAAATCCTTGGGGGACTTTCAGTTACCGTCAAACGCTATTCAGTCTATGTAATGCCCCAGCTACATTTCAATGATTAGTCCTTAGAATTTTCCAACAGCAAATTGGTAGTGGGGTAGAAGTCTTCATGGATGACTTTTCTACCTATGGAGCTATGTTCGAGCAAGGCTTGGACTATCTCGAGCAGGTGTTGAGGATATGTGTTGAAACAAATCTCTGGCTCAATTGGAAAAAGAGCCATCTTATGGTCTAGGAAGGCATAGTCTTGGGGAATTGTATCTCAAAAGTAAGAATCGAGGTGAATCTTGAAAAGATAAGGGTCATCCAAGGAATAATCCATCAACCAAAAATAGTTAAAGAAGTGCAGTCATTCCTTGGTCATACTGGCTACTATCGGTGCTTCATTGAGAAATTTTCCAAAATTGCCAAGCCATTGGTTGAATTAACAAAGAAAGTGCACCATTTGTCTAGACCCTTGCATATGAAATAGCATTTCAAAAATTGAAGCAAAAGCTTATTAAGACCCTAATTCTACAAGCACCTAATTGGTCTAGGCCATTTCATGTGATGACTGATGCATCAAATTATGCTTTGGGGGTAGTGCTTATGTCGATGGATGATCAAAGATATCCATATTACATTCACTACACAAGTCAGAGTAGTGTAGGTGCATAGTTGAACTACACCACTATGAAAAAAGAGTCGGTGGTGGTGGTGTTTTCCTTAGAAAAGTTCAGAAACTATGTGCTTGGTTATAAAGTGTTTGTGCACATAGATCATATCACCATCTGATTTTTAATGAATAAACCAATGGTGAGCCCCTATGTCATACAATGGCTCATCATTTTGTAAGAGTTTGATGTCACAATTGTAGATCAAAAGGGTATGGAAAATGTGATCATCAACCACTTATCATAGCTAAGATGGAATGACAAGGAGAAAGAGAGTCCCTTATCTAACCAATGTTCTAATGAATATATCTTTGTAGGGGCTATTAATACATAAATGCCCAATGAACCAAGATGATATGATGTCATTCTTACTTATCTGCTCAAGCAAGAACTACCACAAGAGCTAAACACCTGAAAGAAACCACAGTTTCTTCACTAGGTTAAGTGTTTCATGGAAATCAATTAGAACCTTTACAAAGTATGTCTTGATGGCCTAGTACACTGGTGTGTCCCTAACATGGATCAACTACATGTTCTCCAAGATGCTTATGAAGGCCCTTGTGAGGGCCATTATTCTAGGATATTCATAGCCATAAAAATCCTTATGCTAGGATATTATTGGCCAACAATCTTCAAAGATGCACACTAGTTCATCTGCACTTGTGATCGTTGTCAAAGAGATGGTGGAATGATAGCTCAAATGGAGGGGCCATAGCAATGGATTCAATCTCTCGAGCCATTCAATATTTGGAACATTGACTTTATGGGTCTCATTGTGCCTATGTCAAATGGAAAGACATATATAATAGTTGTGGTTGACTATTACACTAAGTGGGTAGAAGCAGTAGCTGTCACCAACTGTACATCCACTACTACTTGATTTGTACTATAGAACATCATAAATAGGTTTGGTATACCTCATGTGTTAATTTCTAATAATGGAGGTCATTTCACAAGTGTCACTTTTCGAAAACTTATGCAGCTTTTGGGGGTTGAGTGGAAACTCACAACACCTTATCACCCTCAAGCCAAGGGTAAAGTTGAAGTCACTAATTAGGAGATTTACGAAAATTATAACATGCACTATTAGGATGTACCAAAGGGACTAGAGCACCAAAGTAAATGATGCCCTTTGGGCCTATCACACCACATGAAAGCTTTCCATAGGTTATTCTCCCTATGAGCTCATGTATGGAAGACTACCAACACTGCCCATTCAATCCGAGCTCCATACACTCTCTATAGCCTATGACCTTGACATGGATCTAAGTCTAGCACAAAAGGAAAGATTAATGAACTTTAACTTGCTAGATAAAAATTGATTAATGGCCCTATCATCTGAAAAAGTGCATAAGGTATTCAACAAGAAATGCAATGACCTCAAAATAAGAAAACTCAAGTTTCAACCAAGAGATAAGGTTCTCTACTAAAATCCCACACATGTACCTAATGAACCAAGTTTCAAACATTATGGGAAGGACCTTACATTATCGAAGATACTTTTCCATCTAGGGCCATGATCATATATAAACCTGATAGCCCAAACAAGAAATAATTAGTTAACATCCAACAACTAATACCTTTCCATGAGCCCAAGCTAACCAACTCAACAGATACCTTGCAAGATGGACAACCATGCTCAATCTTTTGGATCTCCTCCTTCCAACTTAGTCATGGGGGAGATGGCCATCCATATTAACACTTTAAGTAGCTCCTTAGTCTTTGAATTTTTTTTTTACACATTTTGGTTTTACAACTTTTGTTTTTCATATTCTTTGTTTTACATCTTTTTGTTTTTCACATTATTGATCTTTTCTAAGTTTTTCTTTTATACCATCATTAGTATATTTAATATTTCTTGAATATATTTTACATTCTTTTATATTTTCTCATGTTTGGTGTAATTTTCTACTCTTTTTACTAATAAGGTGCCAGGTACAATGGTAATGTGCTACTCGATGGTGGTGTGTATCATTTGTGATTTGATTGTTGATGTTTGGTTTCTAACTTTGAATGTCATTACTGACAACTAGGACATGGTTTCTTTTCATGTAATAGGCACTAAGTTCACATCATCCACCCATCCACACACTCTATGATTTTTCTTGTTTTGGAACATGCAATCCCTTTTTCATTAATACAACTTTAATAAATTTGTG
>MNCI01004927.1:1222485-1252187 GCA_015680685.1 Gnetum montanum | reverse complement strand
AATAAAGACAAGCTCTTTGATTCGTCCTTGCAGCACTTGAGATTTTTTTTCTTACACATTTCTTTTATTTTATTTTCTTATGCATTTATTTTATTTTATGCACTTTACATTTCTATTATTAGCGTAGCAATTCATTTTGATCAATTAAGCAAATTGTTAAAATACACTTAGTACGATCACTTCGAGCATGCGTGTAACACTCAGTAACCCAGTAACGACTAGCGTTTGGTAATCCCAGGAGTGTTGCATTGGTTCAGGATGTGTATGGCAAGTGAGAACGGATATTGGTGTTAGGATTAGTTAAAGCCTAGTTAATCAGTAGTTAAGTTAAATTAGTCACTTAGTTATCTCTCTCTTTCCCTATTAGCATAGGAAATAAAAACATAAAATATATAAAAATCATATGCCTCAAGCTTACTTAACCATACAATCGTGACATATAAGTAAGTTTGGGAAGACAATGATCAACCAACCCATTCTTATTCCACAAGTGCGCACAAGCACTTAGTCCTTGGAATTTGATCGGATCATGCGTGAAACGCTCCTATTCGTATGGTTGAGCGTAGGGGTGCCTCGTCGCTCATCAAGCATCAATGGTTGGAGGTTAGTTTCGATTTATTTCTGCATCTTTGATTTCTTATGCAATTCAGTTATTATGTTGTTTGGCCAATGTTTTCTGCACAATTATTTTTCCAACATTTGGTATCGAAGCTAAGTTTGATGTCTATCTTAAATCGTATTTGTTTTGCTACTCTTATAATGGTGTCACACTAAGGTGAATTTTTCATCTATTAATGGTGTTAATCTGAGGTGAATTTGAGTTAATTTGATTATTCACTAAAAAATGTTTATTGTGGAATTATGTATTGTGCTTGATTTTGAATTTGCCATATGCGACAAAATTAATAAATGTTTTAAAATAGATACATGACTTATGGAGTGGTTCCTGGCTTGGAGTTTATAATATTTTGGATAGTTGGGTGTTTTTATCTCCTTTACTTTTATCTTCACTTTGAAAACACTATTGGAAAAATTTATGGGAAGGAGAATCTAAACAAGAGGAAGTGGGCAATGAGGTGCTTCAGCCTCTATCTTTGGAAGATATGTTGAGAAAGGTCCCCAAGCCATGTGGCAGAAAGTGCCCCATCTTCAAGGATGGACCCCATGCTTTTATGTTCCCTAAATGGGCTTCCTAGGTTCCCTAAATGGGCTCTCTACATTCCCTAAATGGGCTAAGACACGTGTGGAGTAGCCTCTATGTTCCCTAAATGGGCTCTCTATAGCTAATATTCCCAGTATAGCTCTTGCATTATTGTCTGTATTTTCTGACAAAATAGCTCCATTGCATAACCTTTATATTGATAGCCACATATGTGTTCAGGTATGAGAATAAAGTTGCTTATTATTAATATTTTTAAAATAACTAATGTTTATTGCCATATTTTTTAAAGAAATGTTAGAATTTGGTAATTTGTTTTAGAAACAATTAATTTTATGCATATTTTTTGTATATATCTATAAAGTGACATATTGATATACACATAGTTTTTCTACATAAAAATTATGGTTAGTGATCTATATAATTTTGCATAATTAGAGAGTATCCACAACATCTTTAATTGTCCAAATTTATATATTAAGAGCTTTTGATCACATAAGGTAATTAAACATTTAATTGTGATTAATTATATGTAATATAATAGATTTTATCCCATAGGAATTTTTGTTGTATTTAATATGATTAATCAAGATGATGTATTGAATTATTTTTCTTAATTTGCCCATAGGGATTAAGAAAAAGGATATAATTTAATAGTTTCATCATAAGGATATATGAATTTGTTTGAATTAAAATTCAGCCCATAGGCAATTGTATGTCATTTGATTCATATTTTTGCATGATTTACATTGGTAAACATGTCATATAGTATTTTAACCTCAAATTTAGTAACATAAGCATGGTTTAATTTATGAAGTTATACAACCTATGATTTACTCTGATGTTAAATGCGACATTCCTGAATTACAAGGCGATAATTATAAGGTGTGGAAGGAGAGGATTCTCCTTCATTTAGGCTAGATGGACATTGACTATGCTATTCGTAAGGATGAATCACCTGTCGTTACGGGAACCAACCAACTAGATGATGTTGGTTTTTATGAAAAATGGGAGCGATCTAATTGTCTCTGTGTCATGTTCATAAAGACCAAGATCTCGGCTGGTATGTAAGGTTCATTGGAACAATATGATAATGTGTGATCCTTGATGAAGGCAATTGATGAATAATTTGAGTCATTAGACAAGGCTTTGGCTAGCACCTTAATAATGAAAATTTCATCCATGAAGTGTACAAGAGTCTATGGCATTCGTGAGCACATCATGCAAATGAGGGATATAGCAGCTCAACTGAAAATAGTTGAGGTTGAGATGTCAAGGCATTTCCTTGTGCACTACATCTTGAACACGCTCCAATAGCAATACGGGGCCCTTTAAGATTTCTTATAACACACATAGACAAAAATGGTAAATCAATGAACTAATAATCATGTGTGTACAAGAAGAGGGTAGACTTGATATGGAAGTGGGAGAAAGTGTACATATGACTACACAAGGAAAGAATAAGGGGCAAGCCAAAAATAGTGGAAGGGAAAATTGCCTACACAAGCTAATATTAAGAAGGAATCTACAAGTTTTTTTTGTAAAAAGAAAGGGCATATAAAAAAGCATTGTCCTAAATACCAAAAATGGCTTGAAAAGAAAGGCACTCAATTCTCATTTCTTTGCTTTGAATCTAATATGGTGATGTTGGCCATAACACATGGTGAATTGACTCCAATTCTACAATCCATGTTATTAATTCCTTGCAAGGGAAGCAAAACCTAAAGAGGCTAGTGGGAAGTGAGTTGTACATCTATTCAGGCAACAAGATGCACTCACATGTGGAGACAATCGAAACATGCAAATTAGTTTTAAATAGTGATTTTCTTTTAGAGTTGGAAAAGACATTTTATATTCCAAGCTTTTCGAGGAATTTAATTTTTGTTTCAAGGCTTATATCATTGGGATTTTCCTTTGATTTTTCAGACACTGTATTTAGTTTATATTATATATCTAAATTTATTAGAAATGGTACATTAACAAATGGTCTTTCAAAATTAGTTTACAAAATGAAACTTCTTATACTTCTATGCATGTTCATGATAGTGTTGGTATTAAGAGATGTGTTATGAATGAAGAATCCTCTATGTTATGGCATCGTAGATTAGGACTTATCTCTATTAAGAGAACAAATAGATTAGTAAATGATGGAGTACTTAGTACCCTAGATTTTACTGACTTTGACACTTGTGTGGACTACATAAAGGGAAAGGAAACCAATATGTCAAAGAAAGGTGCCAAGAGGAGTTCAAACATATTAGAGATCATATGTATAGATATTTGTAGTCCAGATATGGATGTGTATGATTAAAAGTATTTCATTACTGATGAGTGGCGAGGTACCCCTACACTTAACCATACGAATACGAGCATTACACACGCGATCCGTTCAAACTCCACAGACTAAGTGCCTACACGCCTTATGGAACACCTAAGGTTAATCAATTGTTGTCCTCCCAAGCTTACTAAGTAACTAACTTTAACTAACTAAGCCTTAATCGTCCTAGCATTAGTATCTGTTCCCACTTGTCGTTTCACACCCTGAACCAATGCAACGTTGTTGGGATTACCAAACGCTATTTATTACTGGGATTACCAAGCGTAACGCACGTGCTTGAAGCGGTCGTACTGAATGCAGTTAACTATGAGAGTTGAGGGTTGAGAGAGATTAAGTCCTTAAGAAAGCATTAAATTATTAACAATAATTAAAGTCCTATTTAGCTTAGTCAATATGCTGCAAGGTTCATCCAAAAGTTCATCTTTATTATCGTACAAAATTGTGTGCTCAAGTACATAACTGCTCGAATAAAGATTCGTTCACTTTGGGACTCCTACTACGGGCACATGGAAATTATTCTAACTCTGGAATGGAAAAATGGCAAGAGATTGGTTAAGGTCTAAATCTAGATGGAGAAACAAGGGAGAGTTACCTCTTATTTATAGAACTAGCAGTGTGCTGCGATATCTCGTATGCGATATCATAGGGAAAGACGCGATATTACATACGTGATATCGTGGCCTATGCGATATCGTGTTCCATCATACCCCCATGATTGAATAAAAACTTGTCCTCGAGTTCCTTACAAAATATTGGGAAGGTATGGGATTATTGACTTGAATGGAACTAATGGTGAATGGGATGACATGTGAACAGATCATCATTACAAAACATGACAAAACTAGTGTTCACGACAACAAGAGTGAACACTTTATACATTTGACATCAGGCCTTATTTGGTAGCTGAGAGAGAAGAGAGAAGAGAGAAGAAGTCTTCTGCTGCCAACACCAAGATTGTGCCTTTTGTTGTCTATCCGTAAGTGCACCATCAATCTTGTTCCTTGCATAATTGCTTTAGCACCGATCCATTCCAAGTGTTTCCTCTAGATCCAATCCGTTTGATGAGACGCGATATGCACAAGTCACGATATCGCGTACGCGATATCGTGGTTTGTGATATCATGGTCTGCTGCCAAATCTATAAATAAGAGGCGGCACTCCCCTCATTTCCCATCCTAGGCTAGAAGTAGCGAAGCTCTGGCAGATTGATCACCCCAGAGATAGAATATTTTCCATGTGCCCATAGTAGGAGTCCCCCAAGTGAACAGTTCTTTATTCGAGCAGCTTNGCTCGTTTTGTATGGTTGAGTGTAGGGGTACCTCGCCACTCATCACCGTTGTTGTCTGATTGCCATCTGCACACATAGCACAGTCTTATATTAGCAAGGGTAAATGAATCACAATGTAGTTGATACCTTGCTTCGGTGAAAGATCCGTTGGATGAGTTGTGGTATGGTTGATTCCAGATTCTGGAGATACAAGATTGGTGACTACCGAAGGTGTAGGGGCTAGGAGAAAATCGAAAAAATTAGGTCAAGACCCCCATTACTAAGAGCGAACCTCCGGTAGTGATAGAATGGAAAAAGAAAAGAAATAAGGAAGATGGAGAAAAATAGACAACTGTAAAGTCGATGAAATGGATGTGAAGATGGAAATGAAAAAAATAGAGTTGATTGCAAAAATGTTAAGGGAAAGAATTTAACTGGTGCACCAAATAGGAATGCTAATGGGTCCTTCCCAAAGTAGGCTCATGCCCTTAATGCCTTGACAAACCCACATTCAAAGAGTTCGTAGGCTCTGGGAATGTCATTTGGAACAAGAGTTAAAGTCTTAACCAGAAGAATTTACCACAAAGAAAACAATGCGTGAACCAAAATATACACTAATGATACAATTGGCAATGAGATGAAAAATGGAGAAAGAATGATGGAAAGAATAGAATGGAATGAAGTCTCAAGAATAAGGTGGTGTACAACCCCTTGTGTATTTAATGATTAATGTGACTTAGTAGATCCCATTCCAAGTTCAACCTCAAACAAACCACATCCAGCGACTTTTCATTAATGCATTTGGCCAATCCATCCACATGAAGTAACAAGAATGCATCCCTCAAAGAGCCACCACCATTCTGACGAAACAAGGGAGGAAAAAGTAGGAAGCGAGGAAGGGCCTTAATTAGAGGGAACATGTTTTTAGTTCCATAACTAGTGCTTGTAGCCTAGATGATTATTTCGTCTAAGGGGTGTGCTTTGAATTCCCACTTCTCTTTTTTTTTCGTGAGAACCACAACATGCAAAGAATTATTATTTTTATTTTTATACACTCTGCTTCCCGATAATTGGGTAATGTCGAAACAGTAAGAAAACTCAAGAGGAAAACATCCAAGAACCCAAGAGAATGGCCAACACAAATGCATCAAGTTCCCTTGAAGCCACACCCTTTTCAATACTTGAGTCCTTCCTTAGTTTGAGAAATGCCTAGTCACTGATTTGTAGATGACTTTTATTAAGTTGGAGAAAGGGACTGTACAGTTCCAAGCCAGGAGAGACCATAGAGACTTATGGATGTATGGATGATGTGAACTCATTGCCTGCTATATCAAAAGAGCCATACCTTAGTATTCGCATTGTAACTTAAAGGTAAAAACCAAACATTAACAACCAAGAGAATACAATTCATACCATCATCAAGAGCACTTATTAGGTGACAAACTTGACAAAATGAATAAATACATACATACACACAAATAAAAGAAAAAGTATGAACGATGTTGTAAAATAAAAAATAAGAAAAGTTAAAGAAACTGTAAAACAAAAATGTGCAAAAAGAAATGTGTAAAACAAAAACTTAAAAGAATTAAGGGCTTCAATTGATTAGCATAGGTGGCCCATCTCCTCCATGACTGAATTGGAAGGGAGAGATCTGATATAATGAGCATTTGTTTGAATTTTTTAGAAGTGTCCAACTTCTCCTAATTGATGTTTTCAAGTTAAGGGTTGGAAGTTGGCGACGCTCATACTCCAATGTATCTATGCTTTCTTTGTCGTTGCTTGTTGTTCCCCCAGTTAGTTCCATTCATGTTGGTGAGTCACTCTCCTTATTAGCTATCAACCACTGGGTGTTTTCTTGTTGTGTGGTTGCTACCTATAAGCACCTTTGTATTTGAGTTTCCTGGGCACACCGGTTGCATATAGGAAATGCTGAGCACACCTGTATGTCATCATCCTTTGTATCACTGTATGTGATGCATGGAACTTTCTTCTCCTGAATCTTTCCATAAGATTTTTCCTTAGATATTTCCAGGGAAAGATTGCGGATTCCTGGGCATGAGTTTATGGTACTTAGCCATGCCCTCCCCATTATAATTGGGAAGTCCCCTTTGTTATTGTTGACTTTGATCACTAGGAAATCAGCTGGGTATGACCAATCACACAAGTAGTAACAACGTCCTCCACAAGTCCCAAGGGGATAGTGATGGACTGGTCAACCATCTCTAATTGAATATTACTCTTCTTGAGTGAAGGCAGGTTCCAGGCTTTATACATTTCTTATAATATTAAGTTGACTTCGAACCTGAGTCAAGAAGAGCCTTATGTGGTTCATTCCCAATGACTTGGAGGTAGATTAAGGAACTTCCGGGGTCAAAGAGTTTCCTGGGAAGGTGGCCTACCTTTATCTAATCAGTGACGGTATGTGTTAACATAACCGTGTGCGTTGAGCTCTGTTGTTGGTTTGAAGGGAGCTCCGAAGCCTTTCTTGATGGAGGAGTGGTCATAGACTCAACCGCTTGTGGTTGTGAGAGCTTGTTTGGACTGTTGGTTCTAAAGAAGAGTCTTCTCTTTGTATGGTTATTAGAACTAGCAGTGGGTTAAAGGTTTATAGCTCTCATAACATTACATTGTTATGGTTGAGTGGGGAGTTCCCCTTGAATCGTTGGAGCAGGTGGTAGTGGAACTATTGGCGTAAGAGATGCAGATGGATTCAGAGGATGGTATGCATGTGAAGTGTCTCTTCCAAAAGAGGGAGTCCTAAAGTACTCCCAAACTTGCTAGTGACGTTGTGGGGTCATGTGACTAACAGAGTCATTTGGAGAAATCGGCTATTACACGTAATAGCCATACGGATTTGGTTGCCGATAAGGGTATTGTTGTCTAGGCAGTGACATCCCTCATGACTGTGGGTATTGCCACTGCTAGTGTTGCTCGATAGGTTGTAGTGGAGTTCCACTTGGATAATACTTTAAGGGTTGGTGGAACTGCCTTTGATTACCTTGGGGATAAGGTAACCTTCGGGGTGCTTGCCATTTGTTAAGTCTTGGGTTGAGTGCATACACCCCAAACTCTTGTAGATGTGAGATTATTGGGCAACATCCCTTAGGATGGTCATACTAGCATATTTCACATCCACCGTCATTGTCCGTATTGAAATCCACAACCTCATCGATGATAGTCATTTTTCCCTTACCCTTGTTACGTGCATGGTATGAATCTCTCCTCTTTTTCTTATCATGGTCACTACTTCACTCCTTAGACTCCTCTACAATTTTGAGAACCGTTTCGAACCTACTGTCTAAGGAGTCCCACATTTGATCTACCTTAGCCAACACTTCAGTTGCTAACTTTTGAAGCGGCAAGGTTTTTCTATTCACCAACTCCTCGAGTGGTGACTCATCCTCTTCCTCACATAATCTTACTCCCCTCTTTCAGAGGGAAGGATCGCGGTTATACTCTTCCACGCTTTCTCTTTTCCATACCTCTCCTTCTTCCTTAGCTACTTGTTCCAACAATCTATGCACCTCATGGGACCTAAGTTCTGATAATCTCCCTTGGGCATATGTTCCAAGGGTTCTCCTGGTTTCATGTCTTAGCCCGTCTATGAGATGGCGTAGTTGATCACCTTGAGCTTAACCATGGCCCAGGCAAAGATGTAACAATGCATAATATCGGCCCATGGCAGCATCCAAGGGTTCATGATTACCCTACTTCCATCCTTGGATCTGCTTATGCAGGTTGGACACTCTGGAGTACGCTTGATATTTATCGTTAAACAATTCTAGCATTGTACTCCACCATCTAATAAATTCTNTATCGTTAAACAATTCTAGCATTGTACTCCACCATCTAATAAATTCTGGTTCTAAGGACTAGTACAAACTTTATGCTTCTTTTATGAGTGTCCTTGGAAACAACTTTAACTTTTGCCACTCGTTTTCGATATTTTTCAAGGCACAAGCATCGTGAAATGCCTGTAAGTGGTTTTGCGGATCAGCATTGTATCCCCCCTCAAATCAAGGATATTATTCGTGTCTAGTCTCTTGATCTGGCTATCTTTCTAGTGCCTTGTAGGTATTTTAATAGCCTTCGTAATATCTAACATACTTTAGGTGGCAAGTAGGGGTTCATTGTTGTCATTTCTTTCATGGTGTCTGTGATGCTTACGTGGTTCCCTACTTTCCCTTCTACCATGCCTTGATTCTCTCGAATGCCCTTGTCCTTGCTCTCGAATCTCTCGTCGAGGTCTATCATCTTGCTTACCCTTATCCTCACGATTAAGCTCTTTGTGACTGCATCCTGATCTGGAAGGAGAGGGTGAATGATGCAATGAAAGTGAAGAAGAAGGGGAACCATCGCCATGACAATGTTTCCTCCCTTCTCTTCAATGACTACGGCCCTGATCGTGATGATGATCAGACTACCTGCCCTTATCATTTGTGTGTGTTCCCTCATTAAACACTTGGTGCTCATGGGGATCATAACCATGGTTATGAATCGTGGAGTGTAGGTTCTGATACCCCACCTCCTCACCATTGTTAGCAGGGGCAACATCATTTTGTGGGGAACCTATTGAAATAGGTTCACCACCCTTAATTTCGCTTATGATGGGTGAAGCATTATGGGGCCCTTTACCCTTCAATGATGTATGGTAGCTCTCCCACCGTGAGTCCCTGGCAACGGCGCCAATGATGAGTGGCGAGGTACCCCTACACTTAACCATACGAATACGAGCGTTACACGCGCGATCCGGTCGAACTCCGTAGACTAAGTGCCTACACACGTTATGGAACACCTGAGGTTAATCAATCGTTGTCCTCCCAAGCTTACTTGTATTTGTCATGGTTGTATGGTTAAGTAAGCTTGAGGCATGTGATTTTTATATCGTTTATGTTTTTATCGCCTATGCTAAGAGGGAAAAGGGTGAAGAGACTAAGTAACTAACTTTAACTAACTAAGCCTTAATCATCCTAGCATCAGTATCCGTTCCCACTTACCATTTCACACCCTAAACCAATGCAATGCTACTGGGATTACCAAATGCTATTCGTTACTGGAATTACCAAGCGTAACACACGTGCTCGAAGCGGTCGTACTGAATGCACTTAACTATGAGTGTTGAGGGTTGAGAGAGACTAAGTCCTTAAGAAAGCATTAAATCATTAACAATAATTAAAGTCCTATTTATCTTAGTCCATATGCTACAAGGTTTATCCAAAAGTTCATCTTTATTGTTGTACACAATTGTGTGCTCACGTACAAAATTGCTCGAATAAAGATCCGTTCACTTTGGGACTCCTATTGTGGGCACATGGAAATTATTCTAACTCTGGAATGGAAAAATGGCAAGAGTTTGGCTAACGTCTAGATTTAGATGGAGAAACAAGGGAGAGTCTCCTCTTATTTATAGAACTGGCAACGGGCTACGATATCACATACGTGATATCGTAGGGAAAGACGCGATATCGCGTCCCATCAATTCTTTTATCAATGGCTACTCACGATATATGTATCTCTACCTACTTCATAATAAGAACGAAGCTTTAGATGCCTTTAAGGTGTTTAAGGCTGAATTAGAGAAATAGTTCGGTAAGCAAATAAAGATAGCAAGGTCTAATAGAGGTGGTGAATACTAGACAAGCATCTAGTCCATTTGCTAAGTTTCTCAAGGGCATGGGCTTGTTGCCCAGTAAATTATGTTTAGTTCTCTAGACTAGAATGGTGTGGCAAAAAGAAAAAATCGAACATTATTGAACATGGTGCAAAGTATGCTTAGCAGCTCCAAGCTTCCTAAGTCCTTGTGGACTAAAGCTCTCAAGATGGTTGTGTATATATTAAACCAAGTTCCAACCAAGGCTGTCTCAAAGACACCATTTGAATGATGGAAATGTTGAAAATCAAGTTTTTAACGTATATGCATTTGCGGATGCTCATCTATAGTAAGAGTCTATAATCCACAAGAAAAGAAGCTAGACCTAAGGACCACAACTAGTTATTTTGTTTGATATGTCAAACGATCTAAGGGATACAAATTTTATTGTCCATCACATACTACTAGGTATGTGAAATTAAGGAATGCTAAATTTCTTGAGAATGACTTAACTAGTGGGAGCAACCAATCCTGGAACATTATTTCAGAGAAAGATCATGCAAGTGCATAGCCCTCTACATCAAGTGAAAAACTAATTATTATACACAACACACCTAAAGCACAAACACCTAATGAACAACAACAAATCATTGAAGTCCCATAGACTATTGATGAAGAAGTAATAGATCTAGTTGAACAATAGATACCAGAACCTGTTGAACATCTTGCTCCTTAGGAGAATGATGAACCAACATTAAGAAGATTTACTAGAGTAAGGCGATAAGCAATTCCTAGTGACTATATAGTGTATCTATAGGAGTCTAACTATAACATAGGAGCTAAAAATGATTCTAAAACATTTCTACAAGCCATGAGTTGTACGAAACCTGACTTGTGACATGATGCCATGAAAGATGAGATGAACTCTATGTCATCTAATGGAGTTTGGGATCTTGTCAAGTTTCGTGATGATGTAAAAACCATTGGATGAAAATGAGTCTTTAAGACAAAGAAAGACTCATCAGGCAACATTGAAAGATATAAGGAAAGACTTATTAATAAAGGGTTCATTTAAAGAGAGGGAATAGATTACATGGAGACCTTTTTATCTTGTATCTAAGAAGGACTCCCTTCGTGTGATTATGGCATTGGTTGCCCATTTTGATTTCGAATTACATTAGATGGATGTGAAAACAACATTCCTCAATGGTGACCTAGAGGAAGAGGTTCATATGAAACAACCTAAAAGATTTTCCTCTAATGGTGGTAAGCAATTAGCATGCAAGCTCAAGAAATCCATATATAGATTGGAATAGGCCTTGCGTTAATGGTATTTAAAATTCCATGATGTCATCACTTCATTTGTTTTTTAAGAGAACATACTGGATCAATTTATATACTATAAGGTTAGTGGGAGAAGAATTTGTTTCCTTGTCCTATATGTGGATGATATCCTTATTACAACTAATGATAATGGATTTCTATGCTAGGTGAAGCAATTTCTCTCTAAGAACTTCAACATGAAGGATATGGGTGAGGCATCTTATGTCATTGGCATTAAGATCCATAGGGATAGATCTAGATGTATTCTGGGACTATCGCAGAAAACCTATATCAATAAAGTTTTAGAGAGGTATTGGATCGAATATTGTTCACTGCATATAGCACCCATTGTGAAGGTTGACATGTTCAATTTGAATCAATGCCCTAGGGATGATTTAGGGAAAAGACAAATGAGCAACATTCCATATGCGTTAGCTATTGGAAGCCTAATGTATGCTCAAGTCTACCCAAGACTTGACATTGCATTTGTTGTGGCAATGTTGGGTAGATATCAGAGTAATCCAGGCATTAATCACTAGAGGATTGCAAAGAAGGTGATGAGGTACCTTCAAGGTACAAAAGATTACATGCTTATGTATAAACAAATTGACCAGCGAGAGGTGATTAGCTACTCTGATTTAGACTTTGTTGGCTATGTTTATTGAAGGAAATCAACATCTGGTTATGTTTTTATGTTGGCTGGAGGAGTTGTATCCTAGAGGCGTGGAAAGCAAACCTTGGTTCTACTTCCATAATGGAGGCAGAGTTTGTTTCTTGTTTTAAGGCTACTTCACATTGTGTATGGTTGAAAAGTATCATGTCGGGCCTTAGAATTTTAGATTCTATATCTATGCCATTAAGAATGTTTTGTGAAAATTTAGTAGTTGTGTTTATGGCTAACAATAATAAGAGTGACAATTGAAGTAAACATATCGACATAAAGTACTTAGCCATAACGGAACATGTTAAGAAAAATAAAGTGGTCATTGAGCATATAAGAACTGAATTGATGATAGCTAATCCTTTAACAAAAGGAATGCCACTGAGTTCATTTAAAGATCATGTAGTTCAAATGGGACTTTGTTCCATAATATAATTTGTACGTAAAATTTTATAGTATTAGTGAAACTCTTTTTTAGTTGTGATGTTTTCTCATATTCAGTTTACACATACAATTATTAGAGAAAATTCACATATGGAAAAACCTAGAATGAACATTGGGTTTATTCATAAATTTTAGTTACCATACAAGGAATTAAGTTTAAGAGATAATACATTGTAATACATGAAAGATAATACTCACATTCAGAGGAACTATCGCCATGATTCATGTATTTATCTCTTAAAATTTGGGTTTGATGGATATTAATTTAAATATAGAGACCAAGTGGGAGAATGTAACCATTTATGGGAAAATCGATGATTTGTAATGGTTCCATAAATGTGACTGTTACGGGAAAACCAATGGTTTGTAATGGTTTCATAAAAGTGACTGTTCCAGGAAAATCAATGATTTGTAACTGTTACCACAAGAGTGGTCTCATACTTGCAACCCTAAACTAAAAGTTTGGTAAGTGATATTTTTCTAGCTTATAAAATATTCTTGATGAGAGAACAAAGGCATTCAAACAAATCATAGTAGTGATACAGTTTTGGTCCCTATCACTAATGTTTAGAGTTTGCATACACCATCATTGTTGAGTGTGAGTGTGATAAAAGAATTAGAACACTCACCACAACAAGTTCATGTAAAGGCATTAGTGGCTGTAGGTCAATTTCGATTTATTTCCACATCTTTGATTCCTTGTGCAATTTGGTTATTGTGTTGTTTGGGTAATGTTTTCTGCATAATTTTTTCCCAACATATATTTCCTCTAAGTAATAATGAGAAAGGAATATTAAGTCATATTCTACTAGATTAGTTTTTTGTGAAAAACCTTTGAAGCAATTTCTATATTTGTTAATAAAACTAAGGCTTTTTCTTCTATTAAAACAACAATAGATTCCATTAAGTTATGGTTGGTTGTTAGAATTTATTTATCTATAGGTTTCAAGGAAAGTACCGGAGTGGATGGGAGGATAAGAAAATGTAGTGAAACTTTGTGAATGCACAAAAAATGAGGATGAATGTTGAAAAAAACAAGTGTCATAATTTGTGGAACCAATAAGAGAGAATAGATTTTCGATCTAAATAATAAGAAAATTAAAATTGTTGATACATACACATATTTGGGAGTAGAATGCTTGCAAAATTATAAGTGGAAACAATGTATATCACAAACAAGTTTGCAAATGACTCAAAGATAACAATTGAGGTGTTAGAGTAGTCTTAAGACTCTTGATTTGAAAGCTTTAATTCATCAATTTGATTCTGATGAGCAATGCTAAGTTATATATCTTGGGGTGTACCTATATTGTAATTATTTCAGGGTTCCAACATCACCAAATTGCTCAAAGGTCTTATATACAATGAAAAATAGAAATAGCAATCATAATATTTGGACTTTGAAAATTTGAAAATATTTTGTAAAACAATTATACAACTATAATGCTTTATAGATGTGTGGTATGTTCCCACCTCTTTATTAAGAATTATGGAAGATAATGAGAGATAAGTATACCCAATGCTCTACCATACAATCTACAAGTATTGTTGCGGACCATGTTGTAATTCATAAATGGACTAGCAATGATGTTTAGTCTTATTAGGTCATCACATATCGTTCTCTTCCTGCTTCGACTAGTAGTGGCTCTTATACTTGTATGATTTAGTCGAGGTGAGGTACATAATCATTGATGTTGCTATAACCATGATTAAACTAAGTATAAACATAAGAAATATAATTAATTAAACAAAGACGAAAACAAGGAAATAAATCCTAGTCTACCCTACAAGCAATGAGTGTTTTGACTTTAACTTGTCATCATAATCATGCGCATTAACTACTAGGATTACCAAGCAATATCGCTATTTAACGTAATCAGAGTTATCATCACTCAGATTACTAAGTTAGTATGTGTTACTACTCAAAAATAAATCATGCTCATTTTGCCAATGATTATCATGCAATAAAATGGAAACACTATAATAAGGAGAGCAATAAAATATCAAAGGAAATTAAATGAAATAAATGACAATCTAATCTAAGTTAGAATGCTATAATAGAAGAAAATAAATCTTGATTGATCTTATTGCCATTAATGAATTGTAGCTAGGTACAGTCCACTTGAAATAAACCTTGAACAACTAACTTAATTCCATTTTAGTGACATTTTTTGATTGCTCTCTAGGTTACAAAAAAAAATTGATAGAGTCTGATTACTATATGACCAAATGAGACATGTGGACCTTCTTT
Organism: Gnetum montanum; assembly: GCA_015680685.1. Taxonomy (NCBI): domain Eukaryota; kingdom Viridiplantae; phylum Streptophyta; class Gnetopsida; order Gnetales; family Gnetaceae; genus Gnetum; species Gnetum montanum. The sequence continues at coordinate 1,237,151 of MNCI01004927.1, read as the reverse complement.
TCTTAGATTCACATAACCAAGGCAAGTGTGGTTTTAACTTTGTTTCATCTAAGATTAAGCATCCAAATCCTCAAAAACAACATCACAAGACACAATTCCAACAACCAAAGGCCTCTAGGGGCCATTCCAACTCATAACCCAGCATAGAGCATCACATTTAATGACCTTGGAAAATTCATAAATGAAAATGTTTCTAATTCCCTAAGGTGAAATCAATGCAATGTCAATGTCAGCCCTAAACCACACTATTTATGTCCCCTATGTTAAAACTGTCTATTTTGGCCTTGCAAGAGCTTGAATGATTTTTCAATGACAAATCTCGAGATGGCAGACATCATATTCTTGCATTTGGCAAGTTGATTGTATGAGCTGAGAAGCAAGATTTTCTAAGGATGGAGGTGACACTAATGCTAATGCTAGTGTCAACCTTAGTATCAACACCTCCATCATCATCCTTAACATTAGCTTGACACTTTCCACTTGTAAAAACTAGCATCCCGGCTCCAATCTTGGCTTCTCAGGTTCTTTGGCAACTAATCAACATCATTTCAAGGGCATCAAATATCAATTTGAAAAAGTTTAGAGGCAATCTTAGGAGGTCACGACTCAAAATCTTTCTACGTATGGTAGGTGATGCTAATGCTAATGTCAACATTACCATTAGCATCACCTTGCCTATATTATCTTGTTCCAATCACCAATATCAACATTTAGTAGCATTTCCTAGGCCCACAAGCTCTTGGTTGTCCTATAAACATTATCATGGTGCATCTCGACATTAGTTTGAGTGTCCCTAAGACGTAGAGTGTCAACTTGAGAAATGGTTGACAATTTTTCTAAGTCCCTGGTCGACGTTGACACTAATGCCAATTTCAGCATCAACATCTCCAATTATGAGACCCACACTGTGTAACCTTTGACCTTCACATTCTGCACTTGACATCATCTCTTAGCTTCACAAGCTTCTTGGCATTGTCATAGCATAATTTGACATCAATTTGAGTGTTAGAAGGGTTTCAAGAGGCCTAGAACTATAGTTTAATAAACACCGAGAAAAATTTTCTATCTCTTGGTGACACTAAAATTGACATAACATCAACGTCACCTCTCTTTTAACTAATGTTCCCAAGTCTCATAAGTCAAAATTGCTAAAAAAAACTCCAAGTAAATTCTACTTAACTCCACACTTGAATTTTGCAATCCTAAACCTATAAATATAGAATCAGAATCCAAATTTGGGATCGATTTCTTAAGATCCAAATCTTTTATTTTTGTATTTTAAGAAACCAAGAGCATAAGCATCCAATTCCTTTGCATCTTCCACATGCTTCACAATTGCTACAACTTTGCTTGGTAGTCCACGAGCTTACTCTAGGGTAAGCGTAGTTGGATAACTTTTATATCACCACCCCAAACTTAGAATTTTTCAACATCAATGTCACTTCTCCAAAGTTAGAATTTTTTCAGCTCTAACATTACTTCTAGGACACTGATGAAGTGTTAGTTGGTCATCGCGTCGACGCGACCGCATATACGTGGCTCCATCTATGCGGCCCCATCGACACATCCTTCCATACATTGATGTGGCCCTGTTTACGCGGTGCCTTTTTCAACTTATAAATAAGAGGGCCTTCCGCCTCATTGAGACGCCTTTCAGTTAGTTGTAGCAAAGCTCTTGCAGTTTGTTCCCGCAGGAGATAGAATATTTTCCAAGTTCCCATAGCAACTGGAAGAAAAGTGATTAGCTATTTATTTGAGCGTTGATGTATCTGAACCCATTGGCCTGACAGCAATAAAGACAAACTCTTCAAGAATTCCTTGCAGCATTTGGACTTAGCCATTTTATGCATTCACTAGTTTAATATGTTTATGCTTTGGTAATTGCTGTGATAATTACTTAAGTTTCTGTTATTATTATCTTAATCGCTATCGCTCATTCGTAGTTCATAAAGGCCATAAGTACGACCATCTCGAACGTAAATCAAACACTTGGAAAACCCAGTGACACTTAACGTTTGGTAACCCAGAAGTGTTAGGAGATGCTTAGAACATGCTCGAAAGATGGCATCGGATACTTACGCTAGGAATAGTTAAAGTACAAGCTAGGATAATTATAGATTAGATAATAGTTTATTCCTCACTTTTCATACCTTAATTAGCCGCCAAAAGATAAGTAAAAAGCTATAAAAATCATTAGCCTTAATCTCACTTAACCATCACTAACAGAACATCACAAGTGAGATTAGGAAGGAAACGACCATTCTAACCCAAGGTTTTGCTGGTTAGAGTCTAGTGTATGTTAAGTGCTTACAGTCTATGGAATTCGACTGAGTCATGTGTGAACACCCGTGATTCGTATGGTTGGGCGTAGGGGTACCTAGCCGCTCATCATTGGCACCATTGTCAGGGACTATTAGTCTTACATGCATCATCTAACCTTAGTAAAATTATCATTCAAGTCATTGGAATGAACCCAGGATAAAAACATTTATGCACGCTAGGTGGATTAAAGTAAGTAGTAAGGTACATCGATTACATGGACCATCTAACGTCCAACATGTCTTCTCACAGGAGAGAGGTATCCAACCCACCGATGCCATAAGAATGTCGGGTGGTATACAAGCATCCCGATGAATATGTCCCTAATTTCACATTCATCCTACATCAGGATGAGTATCTGCGATGGCAGGACATGGAGGGCAACATCGTGCTACCACCCAACCAATCAGCTCCTACGAAGCTATATCACAATCTGAGCAAACTAGGCATCCAGGACTGTGGAGCGGAGTATGTTATGGAGGACCATGACTACCGAGACTATCGTTGCACTGAGGCTCAACGAGCATGAGACCAGCAGCAGGTAGACAGATTTGAACATCAGAAGGGGAAACAATTCAGTAACCCCTTATTCTCGCAAGGGCTGCAGGATGATGGGGATCCTTTCTTTCATAATACCCATTCAATCGAACTTCCCTTGGGGTAGCAGATCCTCCAATCCATCATTCAGAACAAGCCTCTATGTGACCAAGATCCTCAAGGGGATGGAGGATCACATAGCAAGGATGGATGGGCTAATTGAGGCCGTCATCAAGGTAGAGGGGGAGATCGACACTGGAGCGATGGCGATACCTCTCCCTCTTCTCCATCCTCTTACTCTGCTACACCTTCATCCAGTTTAGGCTCTGAGCATAACCAGGGTAGGAAGGAGCGAAAGGACGATGGTAAAAAGGTTCGGAAGGGACAATGTGAGGAAGCGTGCAAGCACTCGAGCGATGCTCACCAACATGAAAGGAGGAGTAGCCGAAATCGTCACAGACATCATGGTCTTTAGCAGGACTATGATTCGGATGAGCCATTGTTGGCTACTTGGAGCATGCTCTAGATCGCTGAGGTAGTCCAAATCCCTAGTAGGCACATGAAGGATAGCCTGATCAAGTGTGTTGATATGAACAACATCCCCAAATTTGAAGGGGGATACAACTGTGATCCGCAAACTCACCTGTAGGCATTTCATGATGCCTGCACCCTGCAGAACATTGATAATTATTGGCAAAAGCTAAAGCTATTCCCTTGCACACTCATCAAAGAAGCTGAAAGCTGGTACCGGTCCTTAGAACCAGAATCAATCAGAAGATGGAGTAAGATGCCTGAAATTTTCAATGACAAGTATCAAAGGTACTCTAGAGTGGCGAATCTGAGATGGCAGATCCAAGGTTGAAAGCAAGAGAATCATGAACCCTTGGATGCCGCCATGAGCAGGTACTACTAAATATTGCATTGGTGCCCTAGTCATGGTTACTCTCAGTGGGCACAACTTCATCACATCATTGATGGGCTCCGCTTTGAAATGCGAAAGACCCTTGGCATGTATGCCTAAGGACGACTCTTGGAACTAAGGGCCCATTAGTTGTAGCACCTCATTGAACAGGTGGCCAAGGAGGAAGGGGAACTTAGAAAAAAGGAGAGTGCAGAAGAATTCAACCAGGATCCTTCCCTCAAAAAAAGGAAGGTCCGATTCTATGACGAGGAGGATGAATCACCACTGGAAGCAGCGGTGAATCGAAATACTTTGTCATTATAAAAGTTTGCATCTGAAATATTGGCAAAGGTGGATAAGATATGTGACTCTTTGGATAAAAAATTTCAAAGTGTGCTAAAAATTACAAAAGAGTCTAGAGAATAAGGTAATGACCGTAATCAGCGCAGGAAGAAGGAAGCTGAACATGCCCAACATAAGGGTAAGGGCAAAGTTGTTGTGGCAGAGCAGGTTGTAGACTCTGACACCAAGGAGGATGATGAATGTGGCATATGCCAATATGAAAATCCTAAGGGATGTTGTCCTATGGTGTCACATCTTCAAGAGTCTGGGGTGTACGCATTGAACCCTCGCTTGGCACAGTGGCAAACACCCCCAAGGTTGCCTTACCCACAAGGAAATTCCAGGCGGTTCCACCAGCAACAGCAAGGATATTATCCAAGTGAAACGCCACCGTAGCCTTATGAATACTTCCAGCAGTGGCAACACCCACAAGCGTGGGGGATGCCACCTCCAAGGTAGCAGTACCATTACAAATAGCCAAATCCCTATGAGTACTACATTTAGCAATCGATCTCTCCACAGGACTCTTTCAGTCATGCGACCTTTCAAAGTCATTACCACCCCTCGGAGTATTTTCGACCTCAATCTCCATCACCTAGGGGGAGAGCCCACATCTCTTCTATCCTCTATCCCCTTCTCCTGCCACTCCTCCATAACATTTCACTTAGTTGTCATCTGCTCCATTGATGCAGGGAGAAATATAGCCACAACTGCAGCAACGAAACGCTATGAGGGCTGTTAACTTACAACCGGCATCTCAGCTGAGTGGACCGGAACCTAAGCCACGAAAAAGTCCTTTTTTATGGTCCAATAATCTGAACATACCCTCACATACACCTATGGCCAGTGCCTCTGAACCTTCAAGCACCTTCCCTGTTCCACCACTAGAGTAGCCCTCAAGCCAATCACACTCCAACGTCTAGACGATCATGCTCACACATGTTGTGACCGACTAGATCAAGGCAGGTCATCTTCCTCGAAAATTGACTGATTCATGAAGCCCCCTCATCTATCTTCAAGTGGCAGGGAACGAGCCATGCAAAGCTCTTCTGGACTTAGGGTCAGGGATCAAATTGATCTTTCATGACATGTACAAGAACTGAAACTTGCCTCGACTAAAGAAGAGCAACATTCGGCTCAAGTTAGCAGACCAGTCCATCACCGTTCCCTTGGGATTGGTGGAGGACATTATGACCACTATTTGTGGGTGGCACTATCCTACTGATTTCCTGGTCATCCGTGTAGAGAACTACAAGGGAAACTTCCCAATCATCATGGGAAGAGCCTAGCTGAGCACGATGGATGCACGACTAGGACTCTGAGATTTGTCCCTTGAAATTTTAAAGGAAAATCATTTTGGGAAGATTGAGAACAAGCACATTCCATGCATCGCGTATAGTGACTCAGGGTGCAACTGTGTGTAACAATTATGGTTCGCTAAGCAGATATCCATTCAAGTATGCAGTCGGTGTACCAAGGGATCACCTGTTCAACAGTTCCTGTACGCAGCAGCCACTAACCAAGAGGGCACCCAATGGTTGACAGCTGATCCTACTAACAGCACATTGTGCATGGAACCATTTGAGGGGCTTGTACAAGCCTACGTTGAAAGCAAAATGGAAGAGGTTCATCAACAGGTTTCCACTGTTGATGACCATGATGACTGGGGGAAGTTACAAATCCCTGAGAGCTTCAAACAAGAGCCCTTGGAGCTAAAGTCTTTACCAACTCACTTGGAATATGCATTTTTGCAAAATGGAAAGCTGGTAATTATCAATGCCACCCTTGCTCCTGAAAAAAAGAAGAGATTGCTGAAGGTGGTAAACAAATGGGTTGTTGCATTTGCATGGTTATATCCTGAGTTAACTAAAGTTGATCCTAGGGTCTACCAGCATCGGATCTATATTGACCCTTCCATGAAGCCACGACGACAGCCACAAAGACGATTGAATCCCAAGCTGAAGCAGGTCATAAAAGATGAAATCAAACAATTGCTAAAGGCAGGGTTCATCTATTCTATTGTCGATAGCAAATGGGTTGGCCCGCTCATTATTGTGCCAAAGAAAGGTGGCAAATGGAGGGTCTATATTGATTTTCAGTTGCTTAACATGGCTACCTTCAAGGACCACTTCCTGCTCCCATTTGTGGACCAAGTGTTGGACACCATCGCAGGGCACCGCTACTACAGTTTTTTGGATGGTTATAATGGCTATAACCAGATCCAAATCGCACTAGAGGACCAGGCCAAAACAACTTTCACGAGTCCCTTAGGGACTTTCGCATACAAGAAGATGCCCTTTGGCCTATGTAATGCGCTTGCCATGTTCCAACACCTCGTCCTTAGAATCTTCCAGCAACAGATCGATAATGGGGTAGAAGTCTTCATGGATGACTTCTCTACCTATGGGGTCATGTTCGAGCAAGCCTTGGATCGTCTTGAGCAGGTTTTGAAATGATGTGTAGACACTAATCTACGGCTCAATTGGTAGAAGAGCCATTTGATGGTCTAAGAAGGCATTGTGTTGGGGCATTGCATCTCGCAGACAGGGATAAACATGGATCCTGAAAAGATCAAGGTCATCCAAGGAATCACCCACCAACCAAGCACCGTAAAAGATGTTCAGTCATTCCTTGGCCACATTGGTTACTACTGGCGATTCATTGAAAACTTCTTGAAGATCGTCAAGCCATTGGTAGAACTTACAAAGAAGGATGCTCCGTTCATCTAGACTAAGGAATGCGAATCTGCATTCCAATTGCTTAAACAGAAACTCATAGAAACTCCGGTTCTACGGGCACCTAATTGGTTCAGGCCCTTCCACATCATGATGGATGCATCTAATTATGCATTGGGAGCCGTGCTTACACAGTGTGATAATTAGAAATGTTCATATTATATCCACTATGCAAGTCATAGCATTGTGGGTGCTCAGCTCAACTACACCACCACCGAAAAGGAGTTGATGGCGGTGGTGTTCACCTTGGACAAATTTCGGCACTATGTGCTCGGATATAAGGTGTCTGTGCATATTGACCATAGTGCTATTCAGTTCTTAATGAACAAACTAACGGTGAGCCCCCGCATCATCCAATGGTTGGTGATTCTTCAAGAGTTTGATCTCACCATGGTAGACTGGAAGGGGACTGAGAATGTGGTTATTAACCACTTGTCTCAGTTGCGATGGGATGATGCGGAAGAGGAGTAGCACTTATTCGACCAATTTCTAGATGAACTCCTCTTCATACGCGTAGTCGATCCGCAAGTGCCCAAGGAATCCCCTTGGTTTAGCCACATCCTCACCTATCTCATCACTCAAGAGTTTCCAAAGGAGTGGAACCATCAGCAAAAACAACAGTTTCTCCATAAGGTCAAGCGTTTCATGGAAATCAATGGCCACCTTTACAAGGTGTGCGCAGATGGCTTGGTTCGATGGTGTGTCCTTGATGGTGATACACTGCGCGTCCTCCAAGATGCTCATGAAGGCCCTTGTGGGGGCCACTATGCTGGACACCGCACTGCCATTAAGATCCTGCTTGCAAGGTATTATTGGCCCATCATCTTCAGGGATGCACAATGGTTCACCCGCTCCTGTGAACGATGCCAAAGGGACGATGGGATGATAGCACGGTTGGAGGAACCTCAACAATGGATCTAGTCACTGGAGCCCTTCGACATCTGGGGTATCGACTTCATGAGGTTCATCACTCCCCTGTCAAACGGAAAGGCATACATCATCATAGCTGTGGACTACTGCACAAAGTGGGTAGAAGCGATAGCCATCATTGATTGTTCTTCCAACACTGTCGCACGATTTGTCCAACAACAAATCATCAACAGGTTTGGAGTGTCACATGCACTCATTTCTGATAATAGGACTCATTTCACAGGTGTCACTTTTCAAAAACTCATGCAACACTTACGGGTAACACATAAATTTACAACACCCTATCACCCCCAAGCCAACAGGTAGGCTGAAGTCACCAATAGGAAGATCACCAAGATCCTTACCCGCACCATCAGCAAATATAGGAGGGATTGGAGCACCAAACTCAACGATGCCCTTTGGGCCTATCGCTCCACTTGGAAACTTCCTGTAGGGTATTCTCCCTATGAGTTAGTGTATGGAAAGTTACCAACACTTCTAATCCAAGTAGAACTCTGGACACTATCCACAACCAGTGACCTAGGCCTTGACCTCCCACTAGCACAATGCGAACGACTTATCACTTTAAGTGTGCTAGATGAGAACCGATTAGTGGCCCTGTCTTCAAATGAAATCCACAAGGCCTATAACAAAAAGTGACATGATCTTCGGATTCGGAAAGTCACATTTAGATGTGGAGACAAGGTGTTGAATTGGAACCACTCACATGTATCTCAACTGACCAAGTTTCAAACACTATGGTAGGGACCTTACATTGTCTCCAAAACCTTCCCATCCGAGGCCTTACTTATCCACAAACCTAAGGACCCCACCAGAACGCAGTTGGTCAACCGCCAACAACTGAAACCTTTCCATGAACTCCGCTCAACCAGTGCAACCACCTCATCATCACCCGATCAGCCACGTTCCATATTTCATGTCTCCTCCTTTCCACCTAGCTGTGGGGAAGATCGTCATCCCTACTAATCCATTTCACTACACCCCTCACCATTTTACACTTTTTTTTTTACAATTTTTGTTTTTCAACATCGTTCATACGTTTGCCAATTCTTATCAAGTTTTTTCTTTCTTTCTTTAATTATTTTCTGTTTCTTTGTATGTGTTTCATTTTTTCATGTGACCGCTAACCCGTCGTCTTATTGTCATCAGGCGTCTGGCGCGGATGGTTTTCGTTACGATGGGTAATGTAATAGTCTACCAAGTTATCTGGCTCCTGCCCTCACATGGTTGTCCTTGGACTTTACGTTTATTTTTAGCTCATAAAATTGGCAATGAGTCCACGTCATCCACCCATTCACCCACTCCATGGTTTTCCTTCTGTTGAGAATATGTAACCCCTTCAATTAAAAACATTGTAATTAATGTGTGACTTGTCTAGTTCCTAGACTCGGGGATGACCCAAGGGTTTGAATCAGGTGTGACCCCAAGGGCAATGCCACATTCGTCGCTCTCTCTTATTCCCTGGGTTGCTGGTGTGTCCTTATAGATTTTCTACCACTCCACGGAAGCTTCTGGGCAGTTCGACCTTGCATGGTGTGGTCCTCACCAAAAAACTTCAAAATTCAAAACAAATGAATAAACATGAGGATTCAAAGCACACCCCTTGTTCGAATGCATGCAAACAAGCATGGGTCTTTGCATGGTGTGGTTCCCCCAAAAAAAGAAAAAAAAATCATGACATCACTATGGGGGAATTCAAAGCACACCCCTTAGACTGCCTCTCACGGGCCACAAACACTAGTTATGGGACTTCCTTCGTCCCCTCTAACTTAGTCCCGTTTCACTTCCTTCCTCTCACATTTACTGGAGCGGTGGTTATCTGTGGGTGCATATCTGCTTACTCGAGGGATGGTCGGGGCTTTGTCTGTTGCTGCGATGTCACTGAATGCAGATGGTTTTGGGTCTGAACTCAAGACAGGTTCTACCGGGTCACTTAACCACAGCTGAACACAGGGTTTCATGTGACCAATGATCAGACTTTCCATTCTCTCATCTCTTTATGCCCCCATTTCTCTCCGTAACTCACCTCACTGCCCGTTTTATGTTTTGTAAGTTCATCGTGGTTTCCTTGGGCTTCTCATGCCTTGGTGGGATCTCTTGGGTAGGCGTCTTAACTAGAAAACACCACTTCTTGACCCTGGGGCCCACGGACCCCAGTGTTGAGGATATGCAGGGGCTACTAAGGCTATTACCTGCTATGGGGAGGACCCACCTGCATATTATTGGTCCCACTTGTTAAGTCTCCCATCCTTTGGATTTCATGGTCGATTATTTTCAAGGTCCCATCGCTTGATTTCTTCCCCACGGAGTTATTTTGAGTCACGTTCTCCTATTTTTGACTCTTTTTCGAGTCCCAACTACCTTCCTCTTGTCCTCAGCCATGACTGAGCCTCTCACGCACTTCAACTACCCTAATTTGGCATTTCAAATTCATCATTTTGGGCTTTTTTCGGGTTGGTCGACGTTGGTCAACGGGTGAACACCCTTGCATATATGGGGCCACATATACGCAGCCTCCTGTGTATACACGGCCCCATCGACACAGCGTCGACGCAGTGCCCAATCCCTATATATAGGGTTGTTGCGCTTCACATTTTCATCATTTGGAATCCAAATTGGGGGGAGATTTTGCCATTTTTTCTTCCTAACTCTTCCCTACACTCCCACGTTCTATCGCGCGTCCACATCAACCGATCCTTGCCCTTTTAAGCAACCGAAGGTATGCTCTCAATCGTGGGGGGATGAGGCCTATGCATAATTAATTAATTATTTATTTATTTAGTTAATTATGAAAACAACCATTTAAACTTCAACTCATCCTTTGTTGTTTTTAACTCTAACCCATGAATTAATACTCTGGGAGACTTAAAGGAATGCTTGTGCTAACAACATAACTTAGTCGAACTGAGAAGGTGTATAAGGACCATCTTGAGCTACTTATGCACAGTCTAGTGGGTGGTTATGTTTGATTGCAGATGGCACCCAAACCAAGGCACTCAAGGGGCGAAGGACCATCACAACTGAGGGACAAGCGCCCACGCATAGGAAGGGGACGAGGCACACAACAGCCAGAGCACATGGAGGGCTCTCATGCAACTGGCCTCCTCCATGAAGGACCTAATGTGGAATCTGTCCATCAGATTCCTGAAGAGGAGATTCCCAGCGAGCAATCGCAAGAGGATGAGGCTCCAGGGATAGCACCAAGGCTTAAGGTCACCCTGACCCAAGCCTATCTTGACGCTATCAAGCTGCGTGAGGTACAATGGATGGTCCTCCAAGAGCTAAACTTTGGACCATTCCTTGAGAATGCGCCAGAAGAAGTGAGGCTCCAACTGTGAAACTCTCCAATGTGGCCAATTATCACAACCAGTGGCGAATGGTACTTATGACAGACCTATCTCTTCTAGACGAATCGACAACCGAGGTCTAGAGTAAGAATCAAAGACATTTATGTCTCTTACTCTTCTAAGGCAATAGCGCAAGCTCTAAGGTTGCCCAAGACTGGAGCAGACATGGTGGAAATTCCGAAACAAGCCGACCCCAAGGTAAAGGTGAAATGGACCAAACGGTGCTATGGGGTAGAGCGCAAGAAATTCGGCTCTTTGACGACGGCAGAGAGGGTGTACTCAAAAATCGCGTCTTACCACTTGAACCCAACAGTAAGACCCAGTAAAATCACAGCCTTCTCCACTCATGCGTGTGCCACCTTGAGTGAGAAATTCTCAATGAGTCTTCCATAGCTGTTATTCTTGGATATTGAAAAGAGGTTCGCTGAAACCGAACGTGGAAAATGAGCTCTCCCCTTTCCCTGCCTAATCTAAAAGTTGTGCAAATGGGCAGGGATAGCACAATACACCAATGATATAATCTGGCACACCTTGATTGCCTCTTGGCGAGAAATGATGAAGGACAAAACTCCTGCCACCACAAAGATAGAGGAGGAGCAGCAACCACCTCCACCACCTAAGCAAGCAACAAGGTTGGGTTCACAAACCATTGTAGAATGTATCCGCATAATCCGGAAAATGCTCTTGAGCCAGTAAGAGCAATCAGGCAGAACTGGTGGAGGGGAAGAACCTTCGGTCTATCTCCCTGCAATGAGCCACTTGGAGCAAGTGGCTCGATCAGTTAGCTTGCTGGAAAGAGCAGGGCCGATGTTCTCCGCCGCCAGAGCACAAGTGCTAACCAGAACAGATTCAAGCATCCAGGAGGTAATAGTATCAACCCAATAGTTATTTCCTGAAATTTCAGGGAATGCTACTACCTTCTCGGTACGTTTGGAAGATGGTGAAGGGGTGATAGTCCTGGTGATGTAGCACCAAGGACAGCAGGTTGTGGTCGAAGTGGTTGTTGACATGATTGCTACAGTTCTCAATGCACCGGTGGCACCTATACCAAATGTACATGGGCTTCAAGATGTACAAATGTCCACCGGAACTTCACGTAGCAGTATGGATGCAGCCCAACACGAAGAACTGTTGGATCGATTGGTGGGAACCAGGCAACCGCTTTCAGATGTCTTTGATCTTCCAGATAACATCACTGCAACCCAGTCAGAGCTGCTATTGGCAAGAGGTAAGAGCCTTGTTTTGGAAGGGCAACTTGAAGTTACTCAAGCCACTTGTCAACGCTTGATGACGGAAGTTGCCCAGTTAAGAGCCCAACTTGCCGATCCAGCTCTCCTCGACCATGAAATCATCAGAGATGAAGCTTTTCAACAGCTTCACCTAAAACTTCAAATAGCGGAGGATGAGCGAGAGTCAACGATCTTTGATAAGGCCTCAGCAGATGCTCAGTCATATCATTTAAAAAAGTACTTAGTAGAGGTTCGCCAGGAGAACGTTGGGTTGACTGCGGAGGTTCATCGCCTGCGTAATGTTGGTATGGAAAATGAACACATGAAAAATTTTATCCACCAACAACAAGAAGAGCTAGCCAGGGTGAATGCTGACGTAAGAAGGTTGACAACTAAGAACCAAAATCTGTCCATGGAGGAGGTTCGGGCCTTGCAACAAAAATCTACTATTGAAATTACCGCTTGGAAAAACAAAGCCCTGAAATTTGAAAGAATCAAGAATCATTACAAGGACCAAGTGCGGTTGCAAAAGGAAGTTAACGAAAAGCAAATTCAAGTCGCAAAAGCTAAAATGAACCAAGCACTCCAGCATCTCCGAGAGGGAGGCGATGTATGGCAACCTATCTTCAATGAGCTGAATGCCTATAATCAAGCTGAAATCCACCTCAAGGAGCTGCAGATTGAAGAGATGACGGAATATATGGAGCTTGCCAACCTTCGTTATGCAAACCTAGCCATGCTCACAGCTGGGAGACCATGGTCCAAATTGGAGAAACAAGTGGCCACCTCACATTCCTTATACGAGAGCAAGTTCCAAGCGCACAAAGCAACGAAGCAAAAATTGGTAACAGCCAATGTGGAACTTGAGGTCCTCTGCACAAGCTTTAAAGGATAATGTGCGGTCGCAGAGAACTTGGCCCAACGAATGAATGACTACCAGCAACTGCAAGCATCAATCCGAGTGTTCGACATCAAACGAAAGCAGTTCGTAGCCTGGTTTGTCAATCTAAAAGAACTCCTGCCTGTGTTGCCATGCCCTTGGGAAGTTCCAGCTCCAGCACACATTGGTGAAGCTGTCTAGACAGTGAATGATCCCAGAAGCAAAGAGGAAAAGATGAGGGCCCTTTTAGAGGCTTTCCAATTACCTCCAGAAGTTTGCAGCCGCGGCGGGGTAGCCATCATTTGTGCCACCACCATCGCATGGGCTAGAAGCTGGTGAAGGGTCGTCAAAACCACTGCCCCCAGGGATGGTGTGATCTTCTTCGACCATTTTTGCATCCTTCTTCACAGCAGAGATTCCAGGATCGGCAGGGTGTTCAATTTTGTCTCTGAACACCACCATTTTTGTAACTTGTCCTTCTCTGTAACTCGGGCACTTGGTAAAATTGATGTGTGTCATGCGTGTTGTAAATAAAAGTCCATACCTTCCAAATTGTAAGAGGAACTCAAGGACGAGTTTTTAATCAGTCGTGGGGGTATGATGAAGTGTTAGTTGGTTGCTGCATCTACTAGGCCACGTATACGGGGTCCCGTATACGTGGTCGCATCGATGCAACCCCATCGACACATCCTTCCATGCGTCGACGTGGCCCCGTTTACACTGCACCTTTTTTGGCCTATAAATAAGAGGGCCTTTCGCCTCATTGAGGCACCTTTCAATTAGTTGTAGTGAATCTCTTGTAGTTTGTTCCCGCAGGAGATAGAATATTTTCCAAGTGCCCGCAGCAACTGGAAGAAAAGTGATCGGCTCTTTATTCGAACGTTGATGTATCTGAGCCCATTGGCATGATGGCAATAAAGACAAACTCTTCAAGCATTCCTTGTAGCATTTGGACTTATCCATTTTATGCATTCTGTAGTTTAATATGTTTATGCTTTGTTAATTACTTTGATAATTACTTAAGTTTCTGGTATTATTATCTTAATCACTATCGCTCATTCGTAGTTCATAAAGGCCATAAGTACGACCATCTCGAACGTAAATCAAACACTTGGTAAACCCAGTGATGCTTAACGTCTGGTAACCCAGAAGTGTTAGGAGATGCTCAGAATGTGCTCGAAAGATGGGATCAGATACTTATGCTAGGAATAGTTAGAGTACAAGCTAGGATAATTATAGATTAGATAATAGTTTATTCCTTACTTTTCATACCTTAATTAGCCGCCAAAAGATAAGGAAAAAGCTATAAAAATCATTAGCCTTAATCTCACTTAACCATCGCTAATAGAACATCACAAGTGAGATTAGGAAGGCAACGACCGTTCTAACCCAAGGTTTCGCTGGTTAGAGTCTGGTGTATGTTAAGTGCTTACAGTCTACTGAATT